>JAINUG010000013.1:8971267-8973767 GCA_029706075.1 Aldrovandia affinis | reverse complement strand
TCTCAGACAGGCGGAGTTGTCATTTTAGTCAGACCCTAGTCTATGGAGGAGAACATGTGACCACACCCCAGTACTGATGGGCCAGTCCTTGGGTCTGCACAAGAACACAACTTCCCAGAGTGAGTGTTACAACAGGCAGGCTGTGTGTGTGTGTGTGTTTGTGTGTGTGTTTGTGTGAGTGTGAGTGTGAGTGATGATTTGTGAGTGTGAGTGTGTGTGTGTGTGTGTGTGTGTGTGTGTGTGTTTGAGTGAGTGTGTGTGTGTAGAAGCAGCTGATAAGACCCGCTGATAAGACCCGTCCTCCTCAGAGGAGACGTTCTGGAGATGACAGCTCTCCTGAGCCCACGCCCTGTCCCGCGCGGGGACATCTACCCGCCCCACTTCTGCTCTCTTTGCAGCGAGGCCACCTCACCCGGCAGACCTTTTCTGTGTCCTCATCTCCCCTGCCCATCTCAGACTCTATGTTCCTACCTCCAACTACGATTGTTCCTACCATGTATTTATGCACATCTTGTAAGTCGCTCTGGATAAGAGTGTCTGCTAAATGTTTAAAATAAAAAATAAAAATAATAATAATAGACTCCAGCAGCCCTCCCTGGGGAATGCCACCCCCGTACACACCCCGCCCCATCCCGGGCCGTGCAGCGGAGAGAGACATTGTCATCTCAAACGTACTTAGACTGCACCAATGGAAATGATTTATGCACTGGGAGTCCCGGGAGTCCTGCAGCTCGCTGACTTCTGTCCTGTTTCTGCTGAAATCCTGAATTAAGAATGACAGCGTGGGGGGGCGTGATTAACACATGATGATTTAACAGGTCAGATTTAACACACTGGTTTCCACAGGCGTCCCTGTGTATCCTCGGGGAGGGGGTGTAACGCACACCCCAGCCCGCTCTCACTCTCATTAAGGTTTAGAGCCCCAAAACAGGCTTTCCGTGACGAGCCGCAGAGGCTGTCAGCAGGGGCCCAGCACTTGCTTCTCACCCCCAAACACGCCAGAAACATGGGCACCCGTCTGTCCCTGCAGACCTGTGTCTCTCTCCCGGGCGCATTGGGACCGGAGGCCCGGAGACATAGCTGTGGTTTGAGGGGGCCGTGTGCACCAGTGATGTCTGGGGCATGAGGATGAGAGTCTTCATCACGCCTCTATTCTGTGTGGAGACGCTCCCTCTCGTACACCTCCACCCCCCCCTCCTCCCACCGGTGGGCTCCCCAGTCCACTAACCTGTAAATAATGAATGACGACAGCTGTTTGCTATTTGATTAAAATAACACATCAGTCCGACTTCATTGAGTAAAGACATGACTCAGTGATGAGGGGCAGCGGTGTCCCCTCAGTGATACATCGCTCCTGACTGCCTGGGCTGCACACAGAGAGCACACACACACTGCACACACACTGCACACAGAGAGCACACACACACTGCACACAGAGAGCACACACACACACTGCACACAGAGAGCGCACTCACACACACACACACACTACACACTGCACACACACACTGCACACACACACACACATACACACTGCACACACACTGCACACACGCATTGCTCACACACACACTGCACGCACACTCACACACACAGGAGCGAGGAGTGTGTGAGGAGCAGCCCCTCTGCACACGCCCCCCTGCTGGAGGAACCTCCTCACTGGCCGCCTCCCGCCTGGCCTCACTGGGACCCGGTGCAGGGGTGCAATGGGGGTTCCACTGGAGGCCGCTCTCTGCCGGACCAGATAAGAGTCATCCTTAAACACAGTGAACATGGGCAGAAACAGGACAGAAGTGCCAGCGACACACTGCCCCCACACACTGCACACACACTGCACACACACTGCACACACACTGCACACACACTGCACACACACTGCACACACACTGCACAGATGTCTGATCATTACTGGTGTGCACTGTACACTCACGCAGAGTCACTGCAGGGCAGCAGTGAGCTTACTCTCTCTCTCTCTCTCTCTCTCTCTGTCTCTCTCTGGGGAGGGCGGGACACTGATCTGGGATCAAGGTGAGAGTGCAGTGTGAAGGGGACGGGGAGCGCAAGCCGGGCCCTGCTGAGCCCTAATCGGGTTTGCCCTCCTCCCTCTGATGCTTTCCCTCCCCACCATCTCCCACACCCGGGCTGCTGCCACCGCCATCCCCCCCCTCGCTCGACCTGCGCCCGCAGCAGGGCACTCCTCTTCTCCCCTCCTCACTGTGTCTTTCACATTCCCCCACTGTTTTACTTTAACATTCCCAAAGAAAAGTCCATTCATATTTGCATATTTAACCATCAAAGATATATTTTTACATGCCGAGCAAACTGATGATATGAGCCTGGCAGTGAATGAATCCTGAATCCTTTCCCCAGCCAACAAGACTTTTGAGTTTAAGATACGAACTCAAGGTGACCTTGAAAGTGAATGCCCCTCATTGCAGGAGCTAATCTCCACGTGCCCCATTTCATGTGCAAGAAATCCACTATCTCTCCTGGTGTCCTT
>JAINUG010000013.1:8963767-8966267 GCA_029706075.1 Aldrovandia affinis | reverse complement strand
AGGTATTCCCCTAGTACATGGTTGATTCATAATGCTGTTTCGTTGGAGAGAAAAAAATAAAATAATTGCATACATATTTTTTAAATAAACCTACAGTATGAGTCAAAATATATTTGTCTGAAACACTTAAATGTCAATTTTGTTTATATGATTCCACGTTTGGCTTGTGAACTTGCTAACCTTAAAAACGGCATAAAATTAATTGCATTGTTATTATGAAGACAATAAAACAAGCAAACTAAAAGTCCGGACCCCATCCTAATACTACATAATACAGTTACTGAGGTGCATTAAAAATGCAAAATGCCACAGAAGGGGGTTATGGGAAGTCTGCAACTTGATTCATGGAAAAATGATTCATGTGGATTATGTTTAAAATTGGTCACAGTAAAAATAAATAATCATGGTTTAATTTTTGTCTTAATTTAAGCATTTAGGGAAATCTTCTAAACATTTACTGAGTTCTTATAGTATAAACGTTAATCATTTATGACTGAATTAGGGATATTAATACTTAACATTCCTAATGCAGACAAAATATGACATTGCAGTGGATTTTGAGGCAGAATTGTACCTTACATACCAAAATGAAAGCAGCTGTCCTTTGTAATGCAATCCTGTAGCTGGCCTTTTTATTGACAAAATAGTTTTATTTGCTTACATTTAGATTACCTACACACATCACAGTGTGGGTGAATTAGCTATTTTTTATATTCTTGTTCTGAGTGTGTTCATAAAAACACATTCCCAGCAATAATAACTTATAATAAATAATGTGAGGAATATAAGAAGATGTGTGGCAGGTTGTGTTCACTGTTCTGAGGTGTGTGATGATCATGAGGGTCTTCTGTGCTCTGCTGTCATAGGATGTGTGTCTAAAATATGCAGTCATTAAAAGTGCTCGCAAATGTATGATTCAAATACGCTATTAGGTTAAAGTATTTATCAATAGGAGAGCACAAGGTTTTATAACATGAAGTGTATGAACATATATCATCTGACAGACATTGATTGACGGTAAAAAAATGTGGTTATCCATTTTTTTGGGTGAACAGGCACTTTATTTTGCGGTTAGATTTTAGGGTTTTATTGTTGAGGATATGCAATTTGCTTGCATTAGCAATAGAATAGATTAAACAGTGAATGTTTCCTGCCTGTTGAAAAACCATAGTTAATTTACATAAAGACATTGGTAACAGCAGCAGGTGTAGCTGGTTAATGTTGAAAGATTAGTGTCTGGCTCTGGATGTAGGGCAGTTGTACTGCACGTGATCGTTCGCCTTCCACACCATGCCATGTAATGTTAATTTCCTTTCTTCTACGTGTACACAGCTACATTTAAGACATTACAAGTTGTGTAGGAATGTTCTTGGATTATTGTTTTTGATGTGGATATTTAGAGCAGTGGTTCTCATTCCTGGTCCCGGGGGAACCCTGTGTGTGCTAGGTTTCCTTCCAACCACAGTCGCAATCCCTTCATTGTAACAAGCTTAATTCGACATTTATATTATCTAAAAATCTTTACAGATATACACTACCGGTCAAACGTTTTAGAACACCCCCAGTTTTTACTGAAATGTAAGCAGTTCCAGTCCAGTGAATAACCTGAAATGGTACGAAGGTAAGCGGTAAACTGTCAGAGGTTAAAAAAATAAAAAAATGTGTTACCAAAAACTGAAAAATAATGTAAATTTCCCTTTTCAGGGACCAAGTAATGGGTTAATGTGGGTTAACAGTCACTCTGTGCAAGCCGCCTACTCTGGATCCAGCCAAAGAGCCCCAGACCATCACGCTTCCTCCTCCATATTTGACAGTTGGTGTCACACACTGAGGAACCATCCTTTTGCCTGCTCGACGGCCTACAAAAACCTTTCAAAATTTCAAGATTTCAATTTTTGATTCACCCATTACTTGTTACCTTCTTGCAGTCTTCAGTAGTCCACTGGTGGTGCTTCATGGCCCAGGCAAGCCTCTTTTTCTTATTTTGCCATCTTAGCAATGGCTCTCTTACTGCCACTTAACCTGTCAAACCTGCAGCTCGAAGTCTTCTCTTCACAGTTGAAACTGAGACTTCCTTACTTCGACCAGTGTTAAGCTGTGCTTGAAGCTGTTGTCCTGTCACGCAAGCTGTTGACTCTCAGAAACTTGTCTTCTGATTTTGTTGTGGCTTTGGGTCTGCCAGACCTCTTCCTGTCAGTTTCCTCCACAAGTGCCTTTTGATGGTGTAGGAAACCTACAAACATTTTTTTAACCTCTGGCAGTTTACCGCTTACCTTTGTACCATTTCAGGTTATTCACTGGACTTGAACTGCTTACATTTCTGTAAAAACTGGAAAATGGGGGTGTTCTAAAACTTTTGACCGGTAGTGTACATATATTTTTAATGTCATTTTTGTATATATTATTATGGCCACATTATGTCAGAAATAGCTAGGCATGCCATGAAGAATGAATGTCCCATATTCATATCCCATTACTTACTCAGTCAGATCAATGATTG
>JAINUG010000013.1:8906267-8961267 GCA_029706075.1 Aldrovandia affinis | reverse complement strand
CGGGTTAAATATTATCAGCCTTTTTTTATGCAGGCAGAATGGCTGCGTTTGGTAGGGTAATGATCTCTCCTTCTGTGCCTTTCACTTTGTAATGTGCAACAGCTATTGACGCTCCTCTCTTTCTTTCCTGAATAGATGACCGGGATCCCGATAGTGATTACGTTTTACACCCGTCAGCAAATCTCAAAACATATTGTCTGTTAAAAATAGACCTATTCCCCCGAGGCTGATCAGACTACAGGTCAATTACAATTACAGCTGCAGCCACAGCAACCAGGACAACAATCAGCTCCAGTAGATCCCAGATCTCGCTATTGGGCTCAGCTTCTTATTGACTGTTCAGCTCCTTAAACTCCTGGTTTATTTGATCTGTTTAATCACCTGTTGCCCAGACTATCCGAAATGATATGCATGAAGGCATTCGCTGTATAGTAATCAATACGGCCATTTTAATTATAGTATAACCTTTCATCCTCACCACGCAATAAGAAGCAATCATGCTGTCTTAATGGCGTGTTGACTAGTGCATTGCGAAGTAGCTGGAGACCAGTTGCATTTTAAAGTCTGACCCCTCCCACCACCCCCCCTGCAGCCACCATAGAATGTCCTGGTACGGGGAGCGTGTCGTCGTCACGGTGACAGCATTGAGAATCAGTACATTGATATGAATTACATTTAAGGCAAAACAGGGGATGGGATCACTGTTGAATCTCACCACATGGGCTCTGCCACTGCCTGTGGTGTCCTGCGTGGTTTAGGACTGTAGTGGTATGAATCGAGGCAGGATCACTGATGTGTTCCTCTAGCAGGGTGTCCGGGCCTCTCTCCTGGGACTCTGTACTGGGTCGTCATTAGCATGGACTGTCGAGCTGACCCCGCACTCTGAGCAAGGCTGGGCCCACACATTTCTGCCCTCTCGATGCCACGCGCTCACACGAGGAATATACTTTCATCTGTTCCTGTTTCACCATCGGAGCGGACAAAGGGGCCACGGGGCAGAGAGGGAGGAGGGGAGAGTGTTGGGGGGTTAGGGTTAGGGGAGAGGAAGGGACAGGCCCACTATCTGCTCTCCCTGGCCCCATTCTTTTGAAATGCCCCCACACACACACTCTCACATACAAACACCTACACACACACACACAGACACATACATACACACCCACACACTCTCACACATACAAACACCTACACACACACACACACACACTCTATTGTCTACACACCACTATTGCTGCTCTCTTCTGGCCTAGCCAATTCCATTACCCCTCCTTTCCAAGTACGATGGGGCAAACCCTAAACTCCACCACCAACCAACAGCCAATCCCCCCCCCATCCCCCCCATGGTCCCAACAGCATTTGTCATGTTCAGCGCTGCAATCTGCTGCTCTATGGGGCTTTTGTTCCCCAACCTGCTGGCTAAGCAGGGGATTTTACATGTTCCATTAACATTTGAACTGGCTCTGCACATTTCTACATTTCACATCACTCTGCAGGATCACCACCCAGGTTACAGCAAAAACTCACTCACACATACACACACACACACACACACACACACACACACACACACAGGCACACACTCACACACACACACACACACACACACACACACACACACACACACACACACACACACACACACGTGGGGGCAAGAGTGCACACACAGATCCAGCCTGTAGCTAATACGCAGTCTGAAATGAAAAATCTAATGTTCTTTTATTTCCTTTTCCTGTTTCAGCTGTGCTTTCATGAGGGTCTTCATGTGTATTCAGCACTTCCTCCTCCTCACAGGTTTGACGTTACGAATTCTGGTTTGTTGTGGAAGACAACGGGCGTCGTGAGGAGTGATTGCTCCACTGATCACAGATTGTAAGGGGGCCACAAAGCCCCACGAACCGGAACACTCCCCCCACGTTGCACTGTCGCACGTCATGATTGTTTTGCTCAGCAGTGCCTACATCGTAGCGCTCAGCAGTGCCTACTCGCATTCTGCCCTCCTCTGGTGTAGCGCGTCACCATCTCAGCCGCCCTGGGTCCCACAGGGATCACATCGCTGGGATTATCTCTGCATTTTTATTTAGTTATTTATCTGTTTGTCGAGTTTGTGTTTGCTTAAAAACCAGGTTGCGGTCTTGTGAATTTGAGTCCCGCAGGGCACATTACAAGCCTCCTTTCAGCGGGCAGCAGACCGGCCCTCCAGCGCCCTCCGTAAAAATCTACCTACGACCTGTTATCAGGCATTCTGCTACATACTTCAATGGATATACGTGTTACCACATCTAACATCAGCATATCCCCTGCTGCCTTATTTTAAAGGTGTGAGTACCCGGGCCTTGAATAGCGTAGCGGTCTAGCGCACCTGCATTGACTGGTGCTTTGCGAGTGTGAGCTGCCTATTGCGGTTGCGGTTTGAAACCCAACTGCGTCAGTCTGACTCTGGCCAGGAGCCCCGATTGGGGGCGGTTTTGGCTGTCCGCCTCAGAGTGTGGGGGGAGGGAAAGTAGGCACGAGCTTGCTGGGGAGCAGTAGGGCGTTCCTAAAGAGCAGGTGGGCGAAGTTCTGTCTCTGAGGAGGAGGATCATTGCCGGCCTCGGGAATAATAGCTCGAACCAGAGGACGGGTGGTGGGCTCATGAGGGGAGGGCGAATATAAATAGAGGGTTGAAATGAAAAATATATATTTAAAAAGGGAGTACCATTGAAAGCAAGGGGTGTTACAGAGCATGGCACACAGTAAAAGCCTTTAGGAAAGACAGGCCTGCACCATACGGCACAATGTGCTGCTGGGGAATGTTTAGGATCATGATGTGGGCCATCATTAAGACCCCTCCAACTTCTTATAGCCGTTTGTAAATCCCCTTTGACTAGGAGGCCCCTTTTCAGCATGACTCCAGCTCCATCCTTCGAGCCCAACACATGTCCTCGTGCAGCGCATAAGCTTTTTGTCTGACCATCGCCAGGGTGACAGCTTCTGCTTTTGGCCAGCTCTTCCGAGTGGTCTGAGGAAAAACACACACGCCAGCACACACACACACACACACGCACCCCTGGCACCGAGGAGCGCGGCGATATTGCAAACGGTAAATGGCCGATTGAGTAACAGGTGAAGAATGTTTTAAGAAGATGGGCTGTTGGGCTCTTCTTGCCAGCCCGGGGAGGAAGGGATTTTGCCGGACTTTGCGTGGTAGGGATTACGGAAGCATAACGCAGACAAGAGAACTCGTTGTAGTGTCAGAGAGACTTGATGTTTACTCTCCCATCAGATGTTGAATATATCTCGCCCCCACACCCTGCAAGCAGCCTGCCCTCTCCCACATGTGCTTGTCCTCTTGTGCTCTCTCCCTCCCTCTCCCGTTTGATGCTGTACAGGAATCTTATTTGATACTATGTAGGATGCAACTAAAGCTTTCCCAGAGCTCCCCTGCTCATGATCTCCCCTAATTCCACACGTGAGAATCAGCCATCTGTTTGCTCCTGAGAGTACAGTGTGTGATAATGCCTAAGGAAGCTAATAAGGGTGGCACAGTTTCAGCCCTGTGAAGACCCATTTCATGCCATTTTTTGGCCTCAAAGGGGAAATTAACACTGAATTTCATGGGATAGTTCGTTTTTATGCATGACAGCTGTGCTCTCTGACTTCACAAGATGCAAACGTATTTACATTTGGTGGAGGAATTTAGTCTTTAGTCATTTATTGTGATGGCTATTGAACAGGCAATGCAAAGAAGAACATTGCCTATGAGCGCCATGAGGTCGGCCTGCTTTCCTCTCCGCATCGTCCGACTCTTCGTTTGATGAGCTGGATGACAGAATCGTAATAGCATCGGTGCCTCTGCGCCCATTTACACATCCACGTGAGGAACAATAATTGCCAAAAGAGGAATTAATATAACTCTAACGACGTCCTTCTCTGCAGTCTTCCCCACAAATGAATTGGATGTTTCTTATTTCCTCCAAGGGCCCGCTCTCTCGGGTTGCCCATTGATTGCCTGCGTAGTGACGTTGAGGTGTGGGCCAGGCAGGAACCACTGCTGTCTGGGGGAGGATGAACCTTTGAATATCTCCATTCTAGCCTCAAGAGGCTTTTATGATGAAGGACGGACAGCTGCATTACCGTACGGATATCCGCTGTGTCAGAGCCATGTGCTTATACTGAGGGAGGCTGTGGGTGGGGTCTTTCAGCACAGAGAATGGCAGGGCAGTCACAGTGCCATTCTGTGTCTGTCACATCCTCTATCTGTGGCGGGAGCATGCGGGCCAGGGAGCTGTTTGTGAGGTCTGCTTCCTGATACCCCTAATTGGAGGGGTAATATAAATAGTTTCACACTAAGAGGGAGTGTACGCCAAGCTGGTGACTCCTCTCCAGATTGTCAGGACCAGATCTGACAATGTAATAGTGTAGTAGTCGGAAGCCAAGGGGAGATTGCAGGACCCAGCTGTAAAAATTCTGCACATAGTTTCCAGAGGAGAGAGCAGAGATGTGAAGTACAGCACATGTTGGGCACCAGTGGCATGTATATTGGTGGGTGGAGTACGATTTATTGACAATATATCGCCTCTCCATTATTTCTTCTTATATAACAGGCTATTTTTGCGAGAGCACAGCCACCATAATGGCACTTAATCACACCACTCTATCTCTTGAAAGCGGGCGGTAAGTGGTGGCATTGTGCAAGCAGGTAGAGATGGCCCCGAGGCGGGATACTACCGGGGCAGGCCATTCCCCCTCCAGATTCCTTACAGTGCCACTGATCTCCCTGTGCCGGTTGAGACCCATGCCAACGCCGTGCTACTTAGCACCTGCCTTCTGACCCTCTCATTCCTGAGCGGCAGCAGAGACTCCAGCTCCATAGTCCGCATTCACTTCTACTCTTTACCCGCCAGCTACCCGGCTCTGTGTGAGATTGGTGGGCTGACCACACAGGTTTCATAGTGGTGTAGTGCCCCTGGCCGCCGTCTCAGAAGCGGGGGCATCGATTCTATCTGGCGCCCTATCAACAGGCCCCCTGCGCCCACATTCTTCCAGTGCTGATGTAATGCCCCTTGTCCTGAAGTCCTGCCAGTTCGGGACAATGGGCTGGCCAAATCTCTATGCCTGAAAAACCTCCTCTCATTAAATCTCCTGGCGCCCGCACAGTCAGGATGATTAGTCATGTTTTGATTAATCCTCAAGTCAGTCCGAATGGCAAATTCTTCCATTTCTTACAATCAGATCCTGCAAGGGGGAAAGTAGGGCAGAGGGTATTGTTCAAAGCTGTCAAGCTGGAAACTGAGGTTTTTCCCAAAAATGAATGCAATTTTGTGTCCCCTGGTAGTCTGCATTGCAAAAGATCATTGTGACTAGCTTATTTTTTCTGAATGTTATCGAGTGCTGTAGTCTTGAGTTTTGACTGAAAATTGGCAAAACGTGAAATAGGTATCAACCCAGGTGATCTTTACCCTTCACTCTCTACCACACTATAAGGGTGACTTAGCTGTGCTTTGAACAGTCTTCATTTTTTTGCCAAAAGCATTACTTGAGGCAGTTGGCTCTTCTCTGGCATGTGCCTTGGTATCTTCCCCGGACTGCTCCTCTTCAGGGTCGTTATCAGTGAGCGTAAACAGTCAGGGGCCTGTGTTAAATTAAGGCCTCTACATGCTTCTGCGTAACTTGTGTGACATCTTCGCGGTTCGTGCAATGCAACAATGTCGCAAGCCCTTGGCAATTTATACTTCTGCGCAACCTATGTGACTAGTAGGCGTCAATATATTGAACAAGGTCAGTAAAGTTTTCATGAAAGCAGGGAAACTCCTGTTCCTTCAAACTTCTTCAGCCAATCTTTCCTGAAGCTGGTTCATTTTATACCGTGTCGAACAAATGATGCTAGCTATCTATATCGTTAGCTACTGTTAGCAAGCTTTATTTGGCCGTGATACCAGGTTGCTAGCTAGCTAGATAGATAGATGTATCAATAGTTTTGCTTAGCTAGCGTTAACATAGATATATACAGGTATGATATGCAGCTGCTAACAACAATGTCTATCGCTGTATTACCTCACTGATCTCTTGTGCGAACTATGACTATTCTTACCATGTATTAATGCACATCTGGTAAGTCGCTCTGGATAAGAGTGTCTGCTAAATGCTTAAAATGTAAAATGTAAAACAATGATGTACTAGCTCGATGATGACTATGACAGCTCCACCTCCATTCGCTAACCAACCAATCAATGCTGTGCAACATATACACGAAATGTTGCACTGCCGTCGTGAGTTAGATTTTTGTGCTAGGTACATGACATCCTCTGCAACATCGCGTTGATGTCGCATTGCAGTCGCTCGAGCATGTAGAGGCCTTTAGTGTCACAGTTTTTATAGGGCACTCTGTGGATCAGTTGGTAGAGTACAGCATTGGCAACGCTTAGGTTGTGGGTTCAATCCCCACGGGGGCCACATATACTGAAAATGTATCCATTCACTACTGTAAGTTGCTTTGGATAAAAGCGTCTGCTGAATGGCATATATTATATTATTATATTATATATTATATTAGGACACGAGCGGCCCCCCACAGAGGAGCTTGCCAGGTCCTGGAGTTGTGGTGTTGGCCTGAGGCTGAGACTGGTCTCTGCTCCCCTGCGAGCACTCTCACGTACACAAAGTCACGTTCCAGCACACACAGTGCCCTGATAAGACCCCACTAGGAGCTTTTCCTGAGCTCTTATCTTTCATGTTACTAAAGATTGTTAATGTTCTTCCTTAACACTTTTCTTCAACATACATTGCCAGCATTGTTCCCCCTCTTCTAAACGTATTGTACATTTGACTTTTTTTCATTAACGGTTGTGCCATAAGTTCTTACGAAACAACTCTACATGTGTTCTCTGTACAACAAAACAACAACAAAAAGCTGTAGGTAAAACAGAAAGTAGTTGAGATATCATACATAATCCCCCATCCCCCATCCCTCCAATTCCATAACATCCTGTGTAGCCTGATGAAACAGAATCGTTGTAAGAATATCAACATTTTGGTGAAAATATTTAGATTTATTACAATGATCTGGGGGCAGTGCAAGAGTTTATTTTATGGATGATTTATGATCCCCTTTCTGTCATATCTACCCTCCATGTAAAAATCAATACCCATTACCCAAACTCACATACCAAGGACAAAAACCAATCATGAGTCTTGCAGAAGGAAAAACAGTTAAAGGCCTCTCCATTGTCCAAGTCTGTGATTAAAGTAATTTAGAGGTTCATTCTGCCATTTAGTTACTTATGGGAGGTTTAGTTCATTGCCTGTCTGATAATAATACTATCTATTCATTGTCTACAGTCCACTGCTCTTACTTTTGCGAAGTGTCTGTTCGACCTCAGTAAGGGGAACCTCGACTCTGAGTGATTATGTAAGGCTGTTGGACAAGGTGTAAACCCTTGGGTGATGTCAGATGAGAAACGCAGAGGAGCGAATCACAGTCAGCGTGTGGGTCATTTGGAGGTGAGCCTGACTGCTTTCTTGGGTTCAGGAAAAGTTCAGCCGCATAGCATTAGGGAAATTAGCGAGACAGAGACGGGGAGGGGAAAAAACCGAGCTGTGAACGATGAGAGCACGGCCTGGGAAAGGGGGCAGCGGGGCTGGAGAAGGGAGTCGGGATGGGGGCGAGGAAGACAGACCCAGGTAGAGGTGGGGAAAAAATACACCATGGCGCAAACTGGACTCTTGTGCTGTATTTTCGCAAATTCCGGGGGAAGCAATGCGAAGAAACTTTGTAGGTTTTGGAAACAGCGAGTGTGCGCGCGTTCATTCTCATTCGCATAGAGGCAAAACTATTTTCCACGGCAAACCATGCGTGCTTGTGGTTTGGCATGGGTCGTACTTATATCTTTTTGGTTGACGTACTGAACGGGTTACATTTGGGAGGAGTTCCCAAATAAAAGAGGGGGAGAGGGGGAGAGGGAGAGAGACGGAGGGAGGGAGAGAGGGGAGGGGTTGAGCGACGGGAGGTGGAGCTTAAGCACAGCTGCTGACCCTCGTCACAATGTGCAGACCATGATCGAGACATAGTTTGTATGGGAACACGATATCCACAGAACATAAACACTGGGAATGGCTCCTCAATTCATATGAAATGGAGATTTTAATAGAGCGGCGCTGAGGCCAGCGATAGTCGCACAATACCATGTTTATTGTAGAATGAAACAATAAGTAGTTTAGTCTGCCGCCGACCGTGTAAAAGTGGATTGCACTACAGGAAAGACTAACGTTACGGCACACGGGACAGTCCTCATCACCCAGAGAAGCGAGCTGGGACCGTGACACTGTTCATGGGATTCAGCACACTTTTAAAAACATTTACTTGCTAACGGTGAAAGGAATAACTGCAAATGAAATCGAAGGCAGAAATTAGTTTTATTTTTTGCACATTGGATGGGTTTTGAACGCGAGCCTTAGTTTTGCTTGTTGTGCAAGGTTCTTGCTATTGCAAAAGTTATTGCTGTTGACATATTCAAGAATATTAACCAGCAGACCAGCCGTCTGAGCAGCATGCCGAAGAACGCGATTCATACACGTTTTTCTGATGTGGCGTTGGTGATTTTTTCACAGTTCTAACAGCTTGTTTTCGGACAACGTGTGGGAATCTACCCATCTCATCTATCCACAGACCCAGATGCATTTGCTTCTGGCGACATCCACGATTTTATTTATCCCTGAGAATCTGTCGCCGTTTTCTTGCTATCCCTCAACCTGTTAAGTTTTGAGGCAATCACCAAGGCCTCTACACACGAACAGTGATGGCGAACTGAGAACAGCAAGCCTCCCTAATTGTACTTCATTACACACTCATTATTTATTTTCTGAAACCTAAACACTTCAGTCGGGGATTTATTTATTTTTCTATTTAAGGAATATTTTTCGATTTTATTTTTCCCTAAGGGCGCACAATGTACGAGAGTGTGGATGTGGTGGGACTGAATCCCAGCCCTAACCCGTTTCTAATGATGGATTACTATAACCAGAGCCGAGGATGTTTGATCCAGGAGAAGGGGCTTGTGTCCGGAGCGGCTCATCCGTACAGCTCTTCCGTTAGGAACCTGCACTGGAACGGCTCAAATCACTGTAGGTGGCGTTTTCATTTGATTGTTAACTTTGTGTCGTTTTTAAAACCCCTTGTCAACCCCTGTTTTTCAGCGCAACCATGCGTTTATTTACGCGCTTCCTGGTGCTAAATTAAGTGGCACTACCGAGTTTGTACCCAATGTCATTTGTGAAGTGGACGTGAATGCCCGTTCATTTAGCAGTCCTTGTCAATTTAGTCACCAGTGTTCCGATTTTACAATTTTAAGATTCCTTTCAAATCACTGTAATCACAACCGTTGTCCTGGCTCTTCTTTTTTTTAAATTAATTTGACAGGTAGTGTGTGCGTTGTTCGTCGTTTTGCTTGGTTAATGGCAATTTGAGACGTAACGTTATGTTGTAGATGATTGAATATGGCTGGTACATTGTTTTGTTTCACTGTTATTATTCTGTGCTGGATACAGATTAGCTCAGTAGTTAGTTCACTTTTCACGAATGCAGGCCATATATTTAAACATATTTTTGAGTTTAACCATGTGCATAAATATCAACCATAATGGACTATGACGTAAAATGCGTTACTGGAGCCTCATGTAGTGTTTTCTGTTCGCGAAATTAGCTTTATTATCGTGCAGAGAGTAAAGCACGAACGTTTTGTTTTGTATTTATTTATTTACATATGGGAATAAAAACGCAATGTTAATGTAGCCTGCCACATAACTACGCTATTGCTAGCGACATTCCTAAGAAGATTGTCAGAATGCTCAAATCGTTCATTTTGCATTGTTGCATTTCCCCCAAACATTGTTTCATTTGTTTGCATTGTTACATTTACAGACACAATCCAGTCCGCAAACTACCAAAAAAGTTACAGTTCTGAATTTCCCCATTAGCTACATATAGTGAGAAGTGTTGTTCATATTATTATTATTTTTATATTTCTATGAATCGGCCAGGTAGGATGAATGTAGAGAACAGATCCCGCCCTTCGTGGACCCATGTTATCGGTGTCATAAAGACCATTGTATTTCGCCGGAGATGAATTTAGTTGGAACATGCACCATGTATCAATACCACAAGAGTCACACGTGTGAGGAACGAAAAAATAAAACGAGAACTGCAAGTTGATGGGCACTCTTTGAATTACTTTACGAACGCCGTAAATGGGCAATCTCATTTAATACGCCGGCGTCGGACATGCGATGCCTCCAAGAGCTTTTTAAGGATGTTGTTTGCTGTTATTATTCTGTTTGGATTTGGTGTTGATGGGGCACTTTCGTTACCCCCGACGGAGAACTAATGACATCCCAACATGCTTTGTTCACAGCAGCCATCGTGTGAAGTAATTCCTGTTATTGGTGTCCCGGCGGCAGAGCTTCCTATGCCTCTGCGGTTTAAGAAGTCCTTTCACTGGCCCTTCGCTCATCCCGTATCGCAATTTCGTTTCGCTTCACGGTTGAAACATTCAAATTTTCATTTACTCGCTTTGTAGAATGCCTAAAGACCGGTAGTGTTAGCCTGTCTTGTCAATATGGGGGCCACGCGAAATAGGGTTTTAAATCTGTTATTGCTTAAAATTAAATCCGATAAAGAAAGGGACATTTACTGTAGTTTAAATTCATGAGTGAGCTTCCAGGACTAATTGTTGAAACATGGATCAGATTATATTTAGGCCTATATCATATATCGTATACATAGTGTGTGTATATATATACGTGTGTGTGTATATATATATATATACACACACACACACACACACACACACACACACACACACAGTATATGCTTAATATTGTTATTAAGCACAGTTTAAATCTAACACACTGGTAGGGTTCTCTATTTGTTGATATTACCTAATGACCCCCCCCCCTTTTCTATTTGTTTTATGTGTAACTTTCATCCATTAATATATATTCAAGGATTTTATTTTGAAGGTGAGAATCTCTGGAAAATATTACCTTTCCATGACAATTTCTTGTGACAACTTTAGTCTTTGTCTCATGGAGGGCTACAATTGGTGAAAATGAAGATGTTTATTTTTTCAGGAGTCCACCAAACTCGTAAACAGAGGGAAGTTTAAATAACACAGGCATGAACATCACCCAGGAATGCTGAAAGTCACACATTTCAACTCTTCATCTTTAATTATTTAAAAAACTGATTGTGTTCAAATATCAGTGCCCCCATTTTTAACATTTTCTACTGAAGTATGAAATTATTTGGACACCCTGTCAGTTTTGTGATGTTACTACAATCATGCATTTCCTCCAAATCATGTTTAAAAATGATCTTAAGATTTGTGGTCCCTGAGTGGATCACTTTTGACACACTTTTCAACACTCGCAAACTGTGGACATTGAATAGATTGAATACAACCAGATATAGTGTTCAATTTCACAAGGTTGTGGTCTGCATGGAAACACTGTCTCCAGAGATCATTTGGACATGTTTCCAAGCCTGTGTAAGCCTGTTTGGCATATTATGTGTTCTACAGCTCAAGATCCCTTTCTTACGAGAGATCAGTCACCTCAAACAAATGGCTGCGCCTTTTATGTCCCACCCAGAGGGTAAGAACAGTAAACACATCTTTGAGCTGAAACCATCTTTAGTCAAAAGTCAGCAAGCTGAAGCTAAGTTAACTAAATAAAAGGAATTTTTTTTTGACAAATATTGTTTGTCATCTCTGTTTGGGTATCAGAAAGTGTAAAATTTGGAAAGTAACTAAAACACACCATGGTATCACGCAGTGTGACTGGCCCCCTCGAGTTTCGGCTAAATCTGTTCCTGGAGCTCGAGTGTGGCGTCTGCACGGTATCAGTGTGTTCCTCATGGTGCACAGCTTCATTACAGGGACACCATGACAGGAAGCAGAGTGTTTTTAAGAAGTAGAGAAGCCAGAGAGAGCGCCTTGTCTCTGTCCCTTTTCATTTACTGGGTTCAGATGTTTTATTTCAATCTGAGAGCGGGGCCTGTCCCCCTGTTAAAGATTCCCTCTATTCCTCCATTGTGTCTCGGAACAATAAATGGCAAACAGCAGGCTAGCACCGCATGCCAAGCCTTATTCATCAAAGCAGGCTTCGCAAACAAAGTTCACCCCGCTCTGAGGATTTGAGGGTAAAATGCTCTTCTCTCGTTGCGTTTCTGGAATTGCCCATCGTCCCATTTCCTGACTAAATAATCCGTGGCAGTCAGAATACACAAAGAGCAACGCACGGCCATTCAGTGTGGCTATAAAGTATAATTGGAGCGCTGTTCGCCTCATTCTTCCACGGAGTAATCTGCAGTGCGCTGCAGTCAGAAAGCACACCTGTTTGTGGTCGAGGCCGTTTGCTTTTCTCATGAGTAGATGGAGTGGAACTGACAAGGACCTCTCCCACTAAATGGCATTTTTTTTTATGTGTACACAAATGAAGGGCAATTCTTTGAGCTAACTGAAATTTCAAGAAATGCTCTGAGGGACATCAACAAAAGTGTGAAATTTGGAAACAAAATCTTCCTGTCAATGCTATTTTTATCCTGTATGCCAAGCAAAAAAATACCGTTGGCAATAATAGTTCACACACTTGTTTATAAGTGTGAAAATGTGTTTAACTTTTGTGGGTCCCTGAGTCTTGAGAGCAAGGTAAAAGGAGGTGATGCTGTGGTAAAGCATAGGAAGTGATTGCGTGGGAGGGCTCTGCCCTAGATTTCACTTGGTAGCAGGTAGGATCAAATGGGCGAGAGAGAACGGGAGCAGCTCTTGGGTACTGGGGAAGCTTCAAAGGGAATAATCTTGGGGTTAAAAAGCGAGCGTCTGAGTGTGAACGCAAAGTGTGTACAGTGAAACGGGTTCAGGGGTTTTTTTCAGCTTCCTCTGACAGTGTTACAAAGTGATCCCAGTGGCAGAATTGATTTGAGCATCTGAAATCCTGTTGTTGAGGCTTCAAAATAGGGGATCAGGGAAGGGCCTAGCCATCACAAGACTGTCAGGTCCTAACAGCTGGATGCTGGAGTCTTGATATTTTGAGTATTGAGGTCAGGTTGATCCCTTTATTGTATCCATGGGAGGGGGGTCTGAGCTTTGCTGCCCTTGTGTGATAAAGGAAATGAGGGCAGACTGGGAAATGGGGGGGGGGGGATTATATATGGAGATGATCAGCCGCGTCTGTGTGGCTCATCCATACCTCTCTGTGTTCTGTGGAGAAAGAACCAGAAATGGACCAGCATTTAACCAGTCAGTCTGGTGTGCTCACAGTGGGTTATCATCAACAGGATTGTCCCAGTATCCACTGAGAAATGGCCTTGGACGTCCAGTGAGGGAATGCGTTTTCTCCCCTTCCTTTTTGCCCGTAGACGTCTTCAATCACAGCGTACCAGGTGGTGCCAGACAGACTGCGCCTCTGGGACCGTTGCCTGTAGCCGATGCAGTGTCTGCAGGGAACGGCCACATCTGGTCTCTGCACGGGGACGTGAAATGCGACCCACTCCCTGGAGTGCTCAGGTGGACCTGTCCCTTGGGTGGGAAGAGTTGTCTGTCTTACCTTTTGGGTTTAAGTGCTTCTGTGACTCTTCGGAGGCAAAGGTCGTTGCATGCTGGGTCCGACGCAGCATTTGGAAAATCCTCTGTTAGGTTGACTGAGCGTTGGACGCGTTCTGCTCAAACCACCTATTGGAGACGCGCTGCTTGCCGTGTGGGGTCAAGGCCCAAACACCAAGAGCGGAAGCGTTGTTGGAGATATGGTCCTGTTCTGAAGAGGGCTCGTTGTTGTTGAGGATCATGCACGTGTTTGTATTTCAGCTTCTCCCCGTGGGGTTTTGGAGGTCAGTCAGAGGCACTGGAAGAACCTCGGGGAGGTCACGTTGAAAATAAAAAAACAAGGCTGTGGTAATTCAAGTCTCTCTGGTGGTCAGCGGCGAGTCTGATCAGCGTGGAATCCACTCGCTATCGATCCTCTCTGAAAAATTGTGCCAGTGTCCTGTTGCAGCCAGGAACTGATGCGTGAAGGAATGCGGTGCCCTCTTTCACGTGACGGTCACATGCACCACAGTGCGATGCATCGTTGCATCGAGTGTGCAGTGGCCTGGAGATTTATCCGGCTCTGCTTGTGTTCCTGACCTGTCCTCTGCTCGGAGGACAAGCTCAGTATCCACAACATAGGCCGTTTCTCTCTACCAGCAGCACTGCCAAGTGGCAGAGTGCCTCTAATCGTCCAATATTGGAGGGTTTGTTTCTGGGAGCCTAATCTGACTCATGTGGTATTTAAGTGCGGAAGTCCTTTCTGAAAAACAGATGGTATTTTATTGTTTCCCACGCAAAGAGCAATTCTTGTGGAAGTGCTTACTGGAGACGGTGGTGGGGGTGGAGAGCGGGCTCCAGTCTGGTTAAGTGTAAACTTGTGTGGTTTTCTGAGGTGGAAGCTTGAACTTTAGACAGCGTGGCGGGACCACTGGTGATGGCATGCGTCCTTTTACACCGCATGAACACTGTGGCCTATATGTTTGGGTTCGGGAAACGAGCAAATGCTGGCGGCGTCAGCTTT
Source organism: Aldrovandia affinis (assembly GCA_029706075.1). Lineage (NCBI taxonomy): Eukaryota > Metazoa > Chordata > Actinopteri > Notacanthiformes > Halosauridae > Aldrovandia > Aldrovandia affinis. The sequence continues at coordinate 8,946,690 of JAINUG010000013.1, read as the reverse complement.
GTGAATCAACAACGGGTATTGCTTACACTCTTAAATATAGAATGCATCTGGCAGCCCGCACAGGAACAGGGAACACACAGATACATTAAAGGGTAGCAGTGCACTTTTAGCTAAAATAAAAACAATCTGGCAGGCAGTCCCGCTCGGTGGCACAGGGTATTTTAGTGCAAACAGCTGGCGAAGGACAAAGACTCTGTCTGGTGAGGTGGGAAGTGTGGGCGCTGGGAATCTTGGTGGTGATCCAGCATGTTTGTGGTCTCGTTCCTCCGCCCGGGGAGAACGAGGAGTCGACTCAAAAATCATTAGTCATGTAAATTGCGAGGCTTGTGCCTCAATGTTCTGTAACTAAAACAACAAAAACACTTCAGAATTGCTGGAACGGGCACTTCCACCGTAGTTAGATACAACATAAACAGCTGTGCGTCTGTTCCTCGGTGGGAGTCTGCCGAACTCACTGAACTGCTGCGGACGGTTTCTCCTCTGTGTTTCACTTCCGACAACTTTTATTTGGGGGTTTCCTGCCACTCAATTCCCCTGCACAGAAGACCATGTGCTCCTCAAACACTAGCAGTCCATGTAAATGACTCCAAATGTGTTGTTCCACAGGACAAAGGTGTTGAGAACTGTGTGTGACATGTTCCAGTGACTGAGCGAGTTGGGACAGCGTTTAGTGCACACGCATGCTTTAAAGGAGGCGAGGGCCGGCACAGCCCTGTGATTTAGTGCTGTCGGTGGGTAAAGTTGGCAAGCGCCTCTGTCCACAGAACTCGCCCGCTTTCACCTTCAGCGGAACATCAATAACCCACTTTGTCACCAAGGCGTGTTTGTAATGGCAGGGGTGAGAGGAGTTCACCGCCCATGCCTGGGCCCTCCCAAAAACTGTGTCGGCAGTGTCGGCCTTAATTCAAAATGAAAAAACGTTATTTGGACTCTGCAGGACACACCAATCCCGAAGCCTGAGTTTATCCTGGTTTACTCGTCCATGTTCCCTGTTTCATTTAAAAAACAAAAACAAATAAAGTGTCTCAATGGATCAGCAGTGATTCCGCTAAACATCAGCTGTCTTTGTCCTTAAGGTTGTATTTTGGGCTCCCAGGGCTCCTTTTGTTGAGCGTTGTGAAATCTTTAAAGGCCGTGCCGTGTTGATGAGATGGGCTGCACGATCGACGGGTCAAACTGGGACGGCCATTTTAAATCCTGTCCATTGGACAAGCAGCCGCTGTTTGTGTTCTCTATTTATCCCTCCTGAGCACCACCCTGTGGGTCACAGCCTGTTTGTTGGAGAATTAGCCGAGGGCGTCGGGTGGAATACAGTATGAGACTTCAGCTCGACTCATAAATCCCTAAACAATTTACTTTGCAAGGGCTGAATTGAGGAACAAAGCAGGGCTGAGAGAAAGGACTCGACCGCTGTCATTGATTCATTGCTCACTAAAGAGGACGGGGGAATTGCAGACAACTTGACAATGGGATTTAATCTCCGTATCAATAATTACATACGAGCATGCACTGAAGGCGGGAATTGAAACTGCTAAGGTGAAGCGGGCTCCCGGCTCTAAAATATTCATAGTTCCTTAAATCAATCGCGGCGTTGGAGCCAGCCAAGCGGCAACTGTCAGAAATGGAGCTGGCCTGTTTGTAATCACTTCTTTGCTTTATCTCCACAGAATTTATTCGCTGCCCTCTTTGATTCACAGGGCAGAGGGGCTTGGACGTCACAGGTGCTCCATTTCTCCTTCTCGGTCCCTCTTCAAATAATAAAAAGGGCATGTGCGTATCGCTTATCAAGGAAAACCTGAAACGAGATGATAATGATCTATGATCCTGTTTTTTGGGGCTACTCCTAGTTTTCGTTCGGCAGTTTTCGTTCCCTTTGCTGACTGTTCGTTTCGCAGAATGATACGGTCGAGAGTCCTGATTTGTCATAGCCTCTTTCTCCCTCTCTGCCAGGAGTGTAATCAATAGTGTCTGATTGAGTGGGGGAGTTATACCTGTTCTGCTCTCCTGCAGATTTTGAAAGACATAATGCCGTACGTACTTGGGGACTTTTCTAACTCGAGATGAAATTGGGCTATGTGCAGGTTCCTGCTAGAACTAAACGTAGCTGGCATGACAACCGAAATTGTATGGATGTGTATTCATTTCCATATGTGGTTTTGTGGCTGTGAGCCGTGTCCTCCAAGCTTGGGCCCACTGTCTCGGCTTTGGCTCCTCTGGTATCAGTCATGCGAGCTGGGATCTTCTCAGCGCCATCAAGGGGAAATATTAAGCACTACTCAAAAGCAACAAGACGAGGATACGACTCAATGCCCACCCTGGACAGCATCAGCTCTCATCACCAGAGACTGTGGGCCAGGAAGAACTTCATGAAAGTTCGGCAGAGAATAGTGTTCCTCCTGCAACTGGTTATTTTAATCACACCCCTCCCGGACATCTTAAGCTCATTGCGCCCAGAATGAAAATGTGACATCACCCCCACCCGACGTTCTTCCTGACCATGAAATTGCTGTATTGATTGGAGGACTGTAGGACATGTGACCTGGGCGTGTGACTCAGCAGGCCACTGAAATGTAGTTGCATTATCTTTTTACTGAAGTGTATGTCGTCCCAAAGGTTCTGGAGTGTCCCGTCTCTCAGGCTCTGTCCACTCCAGTGAGCAAACAAGAGCGGCCAGCGGACCTCTGCGTTGTGCCCCTCACTCACCCACTCACTCACTCACACACACACACACACACACACACACACACACACACACACACACACACACACACACACACACACACACGCTCACTCACACTCACTCACATACACAGACACATGCTTACTCACACACTCACTCACAAACACAGACACACACAGGCTTACGCACAGCACAGCATCATAGTGTTTTTGCCATACGCTTTTCGTGCTTACCTAGTAAAGATGTCGTCCTGGCGTCACAAGCCCTGACCAAAACCCTAAAAGGCCACAGGACTACTGGTCCTTAGTTTCCACTTTCACGCATCCCAAAGAGCCTCTCCCCTAGGCCTTCTCACTGTCCTGTCCCGGGTTCCTTGTGCTCTGTGTGTGGAGCGTCTTGATTGTGTGGAGTTGAGCGGTGGTGGGGAGGGAGTTTCAGCATGGCAAACGTGACCTGGACGGGATGGAGGGACGTGGAAAGGGACATCCCCTGCTAAAACTCACAAACCCCTCAGTGTCTCAATGTTGTTCAAGGAGACTTCTGTGCCCTGCTTCAGCTACACATACAAACACACACACAGACACACACACACAGTGGAGGTGAGAGCAGCCTGTGAGATGCAGGGAGGCAGTGGAGGGGGTGGTGTTAATGACTAGGCATTCACTGAGGAGCAGTATAAGAGTGGGGGGAGGGGGACACAAAGGGGATGAGGGAGGGATTTGGCTGAAAGGGTGGGCTGGGGGGTTTAACAGCGCATGGTCATAAAACAGCAAAGAAAAAAGGGCAGGAAAAGAAAAGGAGGAAGGTAATAAAAGCAGCAATAAAAGGTGGAAGCCAGCAGATCGAGGGGGGCTGTAACGCTCTGGACAGACCAGAGGCACCAGGGCTTTGATGTGCTGGCCCTGTTTACCTAGTCACTGCTGTTTACGGCCAATTACTTTATTATACATCTAAGCCTTGTAAAGTGGCTCTCATTAAGGTCTGAGCCAAATCAATGAATAAAAAGTACGAGGAATTCAGCCCGGAAAATCGGTGACATAGTCTGGGGCAATAAAATATGGCGTTACAAGCACATGCAATGCACGTATTATGTGTGTGTAAAAGTGTTGTGCTCACGGTGGATTCTGGTTGTTCATTTGCCCTGCCTTTGTCCTGCTCAGAGAGGAGGCTTTTTGTGCACGAATGTGACCAGGGGGCACAGTTTAGTGCTCATCACCTGACACTGGCGGTGTCGAGCCAACGGAGATTAACACAGGAGAAAGGTCCAGCAGAGTCCTGAACCGATCCAGGCCTTGTGGAAGGAGGGGTCAACAAGCATTGGACTAGCAGGCTGACCAGCCAATGGTATGCTGCACACGCACACTGGCGTGCACGCCCACACCCGCGCAAACGGTGGCAGGCTGCCCTCTGCCAACCATGTGCGTGTTTGCTATGGCGCTTGTGTGTCCATGCGCGTGTCCGTTTGTGTGTGTGTGTGTGTGTGTGTGTGTGTGTGTGAGTGTGCGTGTGTGTGTCTTCACCCTGCCGCTTGTGTGTGCGTCCGTGTCCATGTGTGTATGTGTGTGCCTGTGTATCTGTGTGTGTGTGTGTGTCGTCACCCTGCCGCTTGTGTCTGTGTGTGTGTGTGTGTGTTCACCCTGCCGCTTGTGTGTGCATGTGTGTCTTCACCCTGCTGCTTGTGTGTGTGTCTTCACCCTGCCGCTTGTGTCTGTCCGCCCAAGCATGTGTTGTGTGCTCAGGGCAGACTGCCCAGGAATTAGTGGCCCCTGCATTCAGGGGGAGAGCTCAGATCACTATCTGCAAGAAGAAATGTGATCGATCTGCTACTCAGGGGAGAAGGCTTCACCCCCCGGGTACCTGTCTGTAACACTGCGTCGGGCTGAAGGAGGGGAAGTTGTACATTGCAGGCTCTGATTAGTCAGGCTGCTCTGCACTGCTAGCTCTGTTTTTAAAGTGCCCTGTCTGAAGGCATAATCTCACATGCACGCACGTCAAATATGACAATTGTCATGAAGCATAATGCTACATAAAGAGGTCCCAGTTCAGATTAAGTGCAGTGCTGATGCAACAGGGTATTCTCTCGGGAGGAGCAGTGAAGTTGCTAAAGCAGGAGCTATGGTTGTGGTGGGTGGCGGAGGATGCAGGCTGGAGGAGTTTCCTTACCGGTGGTACTGCTTTTCAAACGAGAGATGTTGCACCTCTGTTTACTGGCCTGGCGGGTGTGGGGCGGGAGTGTATTGCACGCTTAGTGAAGAGCCTGTGGTTAAATTAAAAACGACGAAATATATTGTAAATGAATCCCTCCAGCACGATCGCGCCAGCACTCCCCACATTCTGTTTTCTCAGAGCAACCGTTAACCCTTGGCCCATGTAACCCCCCCTCCCCCCCCACCCGGTTCAAACCAGTAAATTTGCCACTGTGTTTATCCCCCAGAGTGCATTTGTCACCGTTTACAGTCATAACTCCTCAGTTGAAATGGATCTTTGAACAGAACTAGTTTGGCTGGGCCGTATTGGCTGGTCCTTTATGAGTGTGAACTGCCTATCAAGATCGCGGTTCGAAACCTGACTGTACCAGACCAGCCCTGGTGGGGAGCCCTGATTGGGGACGGCGTTTGGCTGAGGGGGAGGGTGAGCCAGCACAAACTAGCTGAGAAGCGCGTAAGGGTGTCTCCAGAATGTGGGTGGGCGAATTCAGTATCGAAGGAAGCGGAGTTCGCTGCCCTTGGAGAATTAGCTTGCCTCGTAGGGACAGGCGGCGGGTTTGTGTGGGGAGGGAAAATCTAAATAAATAGAGGGTATAATTGGCTTCCAAATTGGGGAGAAAAAACCTGAAACAATTTTTTTTTTAATTAAGTAAAAATTGCTGAAATATGTCATTTACATAAGTATTCAGGCCCTTTGCTATGACACTCCAAATTGTGCTTAGATGCATCCTGTTCCCTTTGATCATCCTTGAGATGTCTTTAGAACTTTTTGTTTGTTTGTAGTCCACCTTTGGCAAATTCAATTGATTAGACACGATTTAGAAAGGCACACACCTGTCTATATAAGGTTCCACAGTTCACAGTGCATGTCAGCAAAAGCCAAGCCATGAAGTCCTAGGAATTGTCCATAGACCTCCGAGATAGAATTGTGTCAAGGCATAGATCTGGGGAAGGGTATAAAAACATTGCTAAAACATGAGAAGTTCCCAGGAGCACAGTGGGCTCCATCATTGTGAAATGGAAGTTTGGAACCACCACAACTCTTCTTAGAGCTGGCCGTCCAGCCAAAGCAGGCAAGAAGGGCCTTGGTCAGGGAGGTTGGTGGTTTTTGAGCTTGTGTGTGTGTGAGAGGTAGTGGTTTTTGAGCGTGTGTGTGTGGGAGAGGTAGTGTTTTGTTTTTTTGAAGTGTGCTTATGTCTCAGGGACAGGTTTGCTCGATTGTTAGTATTGGGTCTGGGGAGAACAGAAAAGATCTGTATTTATTTCTTCCTTTTCTTCCTTCCTTTAACTTTTTTATTCACTGCTCAATAGCCAATAAATATGTGTTTTAATTGGAAATGTGCGATTCGGCTCTGCTTGACCACTGGCAGGAAAGGCCGTCTTCTCCAGCTGTTTTTGGCTGAGAGATTAAAATGTACCCATCTTGGCCACCGTTCAAGGGCCTGTATGTAATAGCTGGCCAAATTGTGCCTGAATAAAATCCACGATGCGGCCTTTCGAGTCCTCAGAGCATTTCACTCTGTAATACCATCTGAGATGTGCTGTATGAAAAATTGATGACCTTACAAGAAAGCTTAAAAAAAACGAATCCCTGTAATTCTCCTGCTGTACCTCTATCGGGTTTTAAAGTGTTGCAATGTGGGATCATGTAACGCATTACATCACCTTAATGCATTTAATTGTGCCTCAAAGGATCTCATGGTTGGAGAGAATCGAACAAGTCCCTGTTCGTCTTTGGCAGAAATGGGGGTGGGGGGATCTAAAACACCCCCGAGCACTATCTCACAGAACAGTGAGCTTCTCTTCTCCCAGGTTTATCTAATTTCTTATATCCCCTCCAACTCGAAACTGAAGAGTTTGGTATTTGGAGTAACATTATCCCTGCTGTCTCGCTCTGGTCCTGTCTGAAGAATCCTCCTTGTCAGGATGCAGCTTTCATGGGCAGATCCCAGCCTGCCCCCAAATCCTGCAGGACCCCCTCCCACCCCCCACGGCAGCCTGTGTCACTGTCAGGCATTACAGTCACACCTCACCACCAGGGCCCGTTAGCCAGCATTGTGAGGAGTGCTGGCATGGATAAAGAGGCCCTTTGTTACACACAAAGGGGAGAATGTATTTCTGCACTTGTGAGGCGCTTGACAGTGTGTGAGGGCAGGAGTGTTGAGTTACAGGGCGATTGTTCTCTGCCTTTGTGTGTCGTGGGGATGTTTGACTTCTGAAGTGAGAAATGCCCTCTAGCACAGCAGCAGTGGACAGGGGAGGTCAAAGAAGGCGACTGGGGTGGCAGAAGGTCAACTTGACTTTATTCCTTACTTTTGGTAGAAGGTTGGAGGACAGCCCTTATCAGTGATGGGCTGACAGAACCAGGATGGTTCAGAGTTCTTCAGTATATTTTATTCTTTTTTCTCTCCCTATCAAACCATGATGATTGGTTTGATGTCTGTTTGTATAAGATGGACCTGTGGGGTCTGAAATACTTTCTTGTTTAAAGCTCTGATGAGAATACATGCATGTCCCTGCTTCAAAGGGCCCATTATGTTTGCTATTATATTTTATACAATCAATATTATATTTTAAATTTGCTCAGGTACCACTACAGAAAAGTGTAATATCTTTGTCTGTTAGTTTTGCTTTTACCACCATGGTAGGCTTATCACCACTCACAGATACAGCTTAATACATCGCAACACAATAGTGATTGACCCCAGTCATATTTACCAGCTGTGCTGAAACGGATGTGTTCAAACCAAGCTCTCCCCTCAAACCCTACCCACATGAGGGTCAGGCCCCAATGCAGGGACCCCCTGCCACCACCCTGGCAGTTAAAAGACCTGGAGTCTCCTTCACAATTGGTGGAAGAGAGAAATGAAGACCTCAAGGGGAGAGCGGAGAGGGCCTGAAAGCCTGTGGAGCCCATTGTTAGGAGCTGTGGGGGAGAGGTGTGTGGTTAAGATGTCACCGTGTCTGAACAGCAGTGCTAGGCCCACAGCCAGGAGGGATTCCCCCCGCTGCAAGTCCACCAGGCCTGAATACCAGTACCACCACAGCTGAGACGCAGGGTAAACACTCCCACGGTGTTTCTCTGAGTAACTGTCCACAGTACAGTACCCTGTTATTCTTTTGATTCTGGGGTTTTAAATTAGTTTTGAAGTTCCCTAGAGCAATACAATAAGTATGAAATGAACCTGTAGCAAAGCTTTTGTTTGTCTTGACAATACTGGTTTGTATGTCCAAGAAAAGTTCCTTTCTTCCTTCAGAATCTTATTGATGTACTGACATATTGGCTGTAGTTGATTTCAAGGAAAAATGGAGTACGTGTTTGTTTGTTGTCATTTTCAAAGATTAGCTTGGTAGGTAATATTGGGACAATTTTAAAGAACAAATGCGTCCTTTACCATATTGTAAGAGCCATTGATGTCTGTTTGCTCTTGTTATGAATCAGTGTAGATGTTTTTTTTTGTAAAAAAAGATTTCAAGATTTTTTCCCCGTCTTTCTCCCAATTTAGTGGCCAATTATTATACCCTCTATTTCTTTCAATTTTACCATCCCCCACAAACTCACTGCCCGCCCCCAAGGGACATGCTAATACCTTGAGGCAATGATCCACCTCCTTCAAGACTGGACCCAACTATGTTTACCAGGTCACCTTACTGCTCCTCATTGAGCTTGTGCCAGCTCTCCCTCCCTCCTCCCCCCTGGGAGGACTGGCACAGTCAGGTTTCAAACCGCAGCTGCAGTGGGCAACTTGCATCCCAGTCGGACACTCTTACATAAAAGCTATTTACTTTTGTATGAGGGAATATTTTTAATGAAACGCAATGAAAGCCAATTCAGTTTTATGGTGGACCCAAAAGACGGGCAGAAGAAGATTTTGTTTTCCAGTCCATTGTGGTCGATTCCGTCATTGAATAGCATTGTAGCGCTTGGATTGGGCTATGTTTGGAACAGCCAAAATATTCTTAAAGGGGTTTCCCCATGCTAACTGTTTGGACCGCTTGGCTTCAGGTCTGGCAGTGAACACAGGAGTACAGACAAGCAGACTCTTCAGTTACCTATAGCAGCATAGACACTGAATCATTAAGCATAAGTGAGGCCCACTTTTCACTTCTGTGTTTTGCCTTTTGGTTTCAGAGGTTTTCCAGCATTGTCACGACCAGACCTTTATATATCTTTGGCATACTGCGCATATTTGCATTTCTTGTCGTGGCACGGGAGGTCATATTGCTCTGGTATTGACTGAAACTGGAGGTGACGAGGTCATCTTAACTTAACTGTCAAGTTTTTACAATGCATGTTTTAACTCTTTAACGGTAGGAGTAGAATGCGCTGGGAGAGGAGGGAGGGTCTGCTTTGGAATCAGAGTAAGGAGTGTCGATGTTCTCTCTCACTTCAAGATCGCTCCATACCGCTCCATCCCACGAGCATAACACATGCTAACGGCCCATAATGCAATTGCATGTCAACAGCATTCACCACATTGTTAAACAATTTTAATGGCAACTGCAGTCAGACATGGATTTTGTCAGATATTATCATAAAGCCAAAGACAGCGATCAAAAATACAAATGCTTGGTGAAGATTAATGACGGAGAGGGTGAACGTGAGTGTGGGGAGGTGATTTCCACATTGAAAGATTTGTTGTGGAATTTAATAAGACATGTCAAGAAAACATGGAGTTTTCTGTGCACAAATAGAAAAAAAGTCTAAAGGTGGGTAATGTAACGTTAGTCTCCCTCTCTCCTCTCTCAGATAAGAATTCAACATTTTGAATCATACTAATGCAGCCCTCCTAATTGTATGGAAATGCGAATATGATTTCACATTGAATTGAATTGAAGTTATTCAATAAGTTATTCAACCAACCTAGCATACATGATTTATTTTCATTCATAGAATTATTGGCCTGCCAATGTTTTATATCTGTTTAAAAAAAAGGCAATAATGCATTCTTTTTTTGTTTAACGTTTTAATTGATTTCATTCAGGGTATGTTTCCTGCATGGTGCAAACTGTAGGCTAAACAATAATTTTATATAGGCGACTGTTGGTTTTTCAATACTTATCTCATACATCTCCTTAACTTAAGTGCCCAGACGTTCAAGATATTAAACAAAAAAAAAAACATGTAAGAATTTTACCATGGAGCGGAAATGGAGCGCAAATTTTGCTATTGAGCGAACATGGAGAGGGTCTTCTCTCACACGTGAGTGGGGAGCGGGAAATAGAAAACCCGGAGCGGAGTGGGAACAGAGCGATTACAGAATGCTTTGAGCGGGAGTGGAAATTCCTGCCGCCCCACTCCGCTCACATACTCTGGTTGGAATGGGCTTGGCCTGTTCTTGATTGGGGGAAAACCTCCTGCCCATTCTCAGTTTGCACCCATAGTTGCAGTTTGTCAGTCTTCTGTTTTTACCTTTTCTATTGTTTTGAAAAAATGACGAGAGAGAGATTGAGCTCAGTGAGTCATACTACGAGCGCTCTGTTTGATGGTGCGAGACTGGTCTGGTTCCAGAGAGGCAAACAAGCAGGTTGGCAATGAAGAATAGGTATGGAGTGCGCTCTATCCTCGTCCTGTTTAGCATGCGTTACAGTGTGCGCTTGTCTTCATCTGCTTTTCCCGCTGTCACCTCTCCAGTATGGAGGCAAAGCCCCACGTAGACTAGCGATCATCATCGCCTCTGCCCTTCAGTCCCACTGTTTTCAATAGTCTCCCTGTTCCGCTAAGCTGCTGAATCCTCTCCCTGGAGGCCAGTGGTGTCTGTGGATTTTCATTCCAACAAAGCGCTTAAACACCTGATTCAGCTTGCTAATGATCCCCATTGAACCAGCCGAACACACCAGCTATGCGAGACCGGGCCGTCACTGGCCGCCTGCATAGCGTGCCTTCAGAGTGGTCGCCCGGATGCGAGTTAGCTCCGATTGCTCCTCACATCAGGTCCCAGCGCACCCGCTTACCTGGAGCGCGAGAGCAGGCCACTGTGATGGAGAAGTGGCTCTGAGCCCAGAGGTCAAAGGTCAGCGAGGCCTAGGTGACGTGGGTGCCGTCAACAGAGCATCATTGGGAGGAGATACTGCAGGAAACCGGAGCGTTGCGCTCACTTCTCATGGTGGAGTGAAGCGGGGGCGGGCGGGCGGGGGAATAAATGAGGGGCTGAATTGGAATATTGGTGCAGCTGACTCGATGCTCTGATGCACGTATCTTCCTTAATGCCCGGCGGGACCCCTTTGGCTTGATCCCCCCTCTCTCCTGAAACAAGACTAATGGGCTGTTTCCTTGACCCGGCCTGCTCGACGCTCTTTGATCTCGTTGTCAGGGCTTCGAGAGGTGCAGCTTCTTCATTAGGCATGGTAGAGGCAGAGTATGCTTTCTGAGGCTGAGAGGCTTAATAACCGCATTACGATCCGTTTTCCCTGAAGACTACCGCCTACACTACAGGGTACACCGCTCCTTTTTGTTCAGTGCTCTGCCCTATTTCTCTCTATCTCTCCCTCCCTTCCTTCCCCCCCTTCCCTCCTTCCCTGCTTGTGTTTTCTCCGGCTCAGTCTCCCATCTCCCGCACAGAGCCAGGATGTTATTGTTTATTCATTAATATCACAGCGATGCCACCGCCGCACTCGGCCCCCATCACCCGCTTATGCTCCCTGCCTCACGGTGACAGAGGGAAGAGGGTCTCTGGGCTGCTGGCTCTCTCCCCAGGGTGCCCACGACAGGCCCGGGTCCCTCCTGAATAAGGCAGGACAGAGGGTTAGGTTCCCCAACACCCACCCTCTCCTCATCCCAACACACTGCCCCAAGCAGGGGTCAAGTGTGGAGGGCAGGTCAGGACAGATTGGTCCACACATTACTAGGACTCGAGGTCCCTCAGGGTTCCGTGGTAAGCAGGATCCGCACAGGAAATGACTGTCTGCCGATGAGAGGAGCGGTTGTGTGCTGCAAATTCAGAGCATGACGTGTTAAAGATGACACAAACACGGCTAGGCAGGGACGACATACTCTCGTTAACAGGGAATTCTGGGAGCATCCATCTGTGATCCTCTGACAGTGCCACCCACCCCTGTATCCCTTTGACCCTTTCGCTGAAGAATATTTTGGCTGGGGAGTCGTCCCGTTTCTCCATGTTGGGGCCGGCACCAGAGCCCTGGCCAAAGACAGATGAGTGGAGCAGATGCACTGACCTCCCTTCATTGTGCTGCTAAGGAGCCACCTGATAGCACTCTGCAGACGGCGAATGCAAACGCACGTCATCCATCATCGTTACGAAAAAGTAACGGAAAGAATGTGCGTGTTCAGACGGGGCGAAATCGAACACACCTGCCTTTTGCTGTCACTTTCCCCAATCCACACCTCGTCATTAAAACATGCCCCGATGGGCTCCGTTCCTCTCCCGGACTCTTGCACAGGACGTGAGACGTGGGGCCGCGCGCCCGCCAAAGGGGTCGCAGAGGAACGGTTCAGCAGATCCCGGTCAGACGGTCCTGCTCGGGCGAGGCACCGCTGCCACGTGACAAATCAGACACCCTGCTACTGCAACCAAACCCCAGCTTGCACTGCAAGGATATCCCCATGAATACCAAACAAGTCTTTGAAGACAGACAGACATACAAACACACACACGGATTCTTGGAGGACAGACAGACAAACATGCTCACACACACATTTTTTGACTAGGGATACACAAACACACACAGATTCTTTCTCATAATTGAATTAGACAGGGTACAGGAAGTTGTATCATTATGTGTCTTGTTTCCTGCTGTGCTTTTAAAACCCCCCAAGAGGGAGTTTGAGGGTGTGTAGACCCAGGAGCTCTATGCTCAGTGCCCCAGATGGATTTAAAGCCGAGACTACTGATGAGGAACAGAGGATTGTGGACCTGAAGTGTGTGTGAATTATTGAGCACCTCCCATCGTCTCTACAGTGCGCTGAGCTGAGAACACGCAGCAGAGGGATCAAATAAGAGGGGATCCTCCATTTGCTAAAAGTAGAACTTAATATTGCCAGAACTGCAAACCTGTGTTTGTTATTTGGGTGCCATTTTGAAAGTGTGGTCTGGCTCCCCCGCACAGCCCTTATCCTGGCATACTCGACAGTCTGGCTATCCAAATATGTCTGCTGTCTCTCAGAGGGAGCAAGGGGGTCACGTCAACCCTGCGCTGTCCGCATGTCTGGCTAACCTTCTGGGCCCACTCTCATTTACATTTACATTTTGGGCATTTAGCAGATGCTCTTATCCAGGGCGACTTACACAGCTTACATTTCTTTACATGCAATCCATTTATACAGCTGGATATTTTTTTACTGAAGCAATTCAGGCTAAGTACCTGAGGTACAACGGCAGTGGCCCACCTGGGATTTGAACCTGCAACCTCCAGTTCCCCAGCCTGGCCCCACCTTCACCCACAGCCCCACTCTCATCCACAGCCCGGCCCCACTCTCACCCACAGCCCAGCCCCACTCTCACCCCCAGCCTCACTCTGCCACTGACGCTCACTCCAAATGGTGACTCAGAGCCCCAGACAAAGGAGCTGAGCCAGAAGTCCCCGTGCAGGTCCAGCCAACTGATACGAGTCTCCCCAGGCCAGCTGGCCCATCTGTGGGTAGGGGGACTCGTACCCAGGTCAGCACATATTTGCACGAGGGCCTTTCAGAGGGTGCCAGCAGGCCTTAAAACCAGTCCCCAACAAGACAGCAACCCAACTGAGTCTAAGTTGCATATGATTATTACTAATGGAAAGGGAAGACTTTGATTCAGTGGCAAGTGTGCTGGCCCTCTATAGTTTTCATGATTACCAGTAAGGAATTAATCCCTGGCCTGTTGCAGTCTCCTCAATAGGCACTCTGTTTGTAGAATTGGGGGAGGGGGGTGGAGAATCTACTGGAATGTAACCTTGTATTTAACACACACAGGCGTATGCACACTTGCACGCCTCCCTCTTATCCCCAGTGTCAGAATCAAACTTTAAAGTTGAAGAGATCAAATTGCTCTAATCCACCCCCACCCCCCTTCTCATCTCTCCTTCTCATCTCCAGTTGACTATTGTTGCCCAGAGAAAGAGAGGCGGAGGGTTTAGCATGACAAAGCCTGCCTCTGTGACACGCTGCTCTGCTTCTGCCTGTGTCTCTCTCCTTTTCCCTTTTCTCTCTCCTCTCTTGTTCCCATCTGCCCCCCCGATCCCTCTCTCAATGAGTCACTCTAACATGAGAACAACCCCCCCCCATGGTACAAGTGCACCGACTCACTAATGCGAGCACCCCTTGTCCCCCTCCTGAATATTTAAGACCTACTTCCACTTTTTAGTCAGACATGTTGGAGGGACAGGGTATGCATGTTGTGAATCACAAAGGCCCTGATTGTTTCACCACCTATGAAGAAGAGGAAAAGGAACCCAGTGCACATTCAGCCAGGCCTCTTTAATCCCTTTTTTCCAGCCTTCCTTTTTCCCTTTGTAAGCATAGGAAGAAGTGGGCCATTAGGGGCCATAAACAAGATTTAACACTCGCTCTGACACGCATACGGCTTGTCAGGGTTTTCAGGAATCCAACATTTTGGCACGTTAAAACTGCCCCTTCTCCCCAGTGACCAGAGGGTGCCTCAGCACTTCACCCCGGTTGTGACGGGCGTGGCTGTGTGCAAGGAGGCCCAACACGGAGATATCAGACACGGCTCGTCTCTCTCTCGCTTACCTTTCCGGGGAAAGAGATCTGTTATCTCTTTCATCGTGGGTTTCTGAACAGAAAAATGAAGCATTCATTCCTTACTCCAATGTAGGTCAAGACAGTCTTTGTGTAAAGAATGGTCATGTAGCACAATGTGATGCCAGCGTGGGCATGTAAAAACTTGATTTTCTTTTTCTTTTTTCTTTTTTTTCTTCCCATTCACTGAATGAAAACCAAGAGAGCCTTGTAATCTATACTACAGTGCGCATTATGCAGGGAGCCTTGTCCTCTGAAAACCAAGGAGCGGTGGAGATGTACCTCAGAGAATCGGCATGACCGCAGAGCCAGCCAACGTTACAGATTCTTTAGACTAACAGATATTCAACTCCTGTGTTCCTTCCGTCCTCTCTGTTTCTTAACAGGTTCCGGTGCTGTATTACAGTACAGAATGTCCGTTGCCACGGTATTGTCCTCGGTCAAACCCCTTCGATTAATTTACAGAAGATGCATAAAATTTGAATGTTTCGACTTCAACAATAGGGAGACAGAACGTCCCGTGTGAAGAATACAGAACTGAGTATCTGGTGGGTCTGTAGAATCTGTGCCTACTTGTTGCACTGTCACAAGGCCAAAGGCAAAAAAATGTGTTTTAATTCACTGAATGCAGAGAGGCCAAGTTCAAGATACAGCACTAAAGCGAGCATACACAGGCTAGGACTTAACAAGCCTCTGTTCATGCTTGTGTTTGGATTTATTTGAAGTGCCTTCATTTTACGATTGAGACATAGAAAGGTCTTATCAGGTGCTAAACTTAAAGCACGTGTAAGTTTGCACTATTCCGGTCAGTGTTCGTATGAAGTCCCTTCTGCTGATACGCACGTCTTGTTCTGTTAAGGTTATCTCAATGTCTCTGATTGAGCTCTTCTCTACAATAATAATAATAGTAATGGATTGCATTTGTATAGTACCATTTGTCTCATGATCTCAAAGTCCTTTAGAGTGAAGGGGGAAGCTCACCTAAACTACCACCTCATGTTTCGCACCCACCCACTGGTGATGTGCATCAGTTATGTGTTATGAGTATTCACTGCATGCACATCTGCTGAGGTGGAGAAGGAAAAGCGCTAAATCTCCAGACCTAGCTAGCTGGACGGGCTGAAGATGTGCGCATGTGCGAGTCTGGTGGGGCTGGTGACCTTGCAGGAGGGCCTGTGATAGCCCTTGCCTCTCCCCCTGTTCTCGTACCTCCTTAGCCATCAGCTGCCAAACACCTGCAGTCAGCCAAGGTACTGTGCCTGCCTGCGTGCATGCACCATATAACAATCACAGGGCCCAGATCTGCGGCCTTAACACTTCAACTGAAACCAGGGAGGCAATTCCGGTGTTTGGTGCCTGTCTGGAGTTCAAAGGACAGTTTGTTTCCCCATTAGCACAAATCTCATCAGTGAAAAATCACACACAGCATCAGGCTTGGTACGCAAGCTGCCAAATTGAGGCCCTTTAAGGAATTGTGTCAGTCAATGTAAGGTCCCCTATCAGAAGGGGGAGGTGTGATTGTCCTGAAGTGGTCCACTAAACAAAGCGTTGTCATGTGCAGCAGGGCAGTTAAAAGCTTAGCCTTAGTGCCTCTTGTGATTTTAGCTTGTGAGTTGCCGCTTATGTCAACCTCATGAAAGTGTCTGCTGTGTTCATTGGTCAGTGAATGTCATTATTCTGTCAGCTATGCCAGGAGTGTGCCCAAGTTGTTTGCATGTTTGTATGTGCCAGGAGTGCAGCAGTCCTCCCTGTGATCCATTGGTCCTGTGGTTAAGCTGTCACGGTAGTTAATGGCAGTTTGTCTCCAGTCTCCATAAGGGATCATGGGTAGAGGAAAGGGGCCAGTGCTGATTCATACCAGCTTTAGAAGATACGAAAACAGGGGGCCCCCCACTTGCACCTATGTTTAAAGACAACATAAATTATTCTTTTAAT
This sequence comes from Aldrovandia affinis, assembly GCA_029706075.1. NCBI lineage: Eukaryota > Metazoa > Chordata > Actinopteri > Notacanthiformes > Halosauridae > Aldrovandia > Aldrovandia affinis. The sequence continues at coordinate 8,930,174 of JAINUG010000013.1, read as the reverse complement.
ATCCAGTCTGGCACTTTCACTCCAGTTCTGGCTTACACAAACATTCCCACTTCCTGAAGGAGAGGAGAAACCCTCCCGGGCTCAGCAGTGGGGCTTGTTTCAGAGGTTTGGGAAGGGGGAGGAGGGCAGACTGCTGGGCTCCCTGTCATCGCCCCCAGCGATCCCCATGTTTTAATCCCACACAGAAGCAAACGCTGCTCCGAGGCACTGGAGGTTAACGCGTTTCCAAAGTCAGAGCGTTATTTAGCGGACGCAGTGTGCATTTGGACTGTGGCAGGAGAGTGCTTCTGTCTCTCGTACCTCTGCAGCAGGAGAGAAGCCAAAGAGTTTGTGGGGACTGGAGGGTGGTTGCATAGTTCTGATGTCAAGTCTGTTCACATTAACCACTCGCACGTCTGAGCTTCATCTTAGGTGACAGACCCCCCGCTCCTGCCTCTGCTTCCGATTTCACCATGGCACACACGCGTGAGACAGACGGGGGTGCTTGACTGAAGACAAGCAATGTTTTTAGTGTTGCGGGGGTGTTCTAAGCAGGGGGCTCAGAGTTGGTGCAACAGAGAGAGAGCGAGTTAGAGGACTGCGACACAGGCTCCCACCATATGCACGTGTAGGTAGACAGAGATCATTGTGAAGGTTGAAGATGTGGCCAATGGAAGGGCTGGATTTTATTAGAAGGGAAACATGTCTGGGGGTGTGTTGTCAGCCGCAGAACCCATGGTAAACACTGTGTTACCCCCTTCCCCGTTCACAGGCCAGTCACTTCCCCTGCACCTAGTGGTGGTGTGTCGTCCGTGAACGATTCGTTCTTTTTGAATGAATCCTTTTGGTGAACGAAAGGAACTGACTCACCTCCATGTAGGGATTCGTTCCTTTGGTTAATCTCTCAGTAAATAAAGTTGGGAACTGCCATTTGTTGAAACTGCAGCAACTCCTCCTATTTAACCATTTCCACCATTGGCCTCTAGTCTGTAGTAGCCATTAGCCAACGACAGCACTGAACCGCTTGAGTGGGGTGTGCTTTCTGAGCCCCTCCCTTCGGGGTGACCGAAATCAACAGTGACTTCAGTTCCTGAACTGAACCATTGCAATATTATATAAAATTAAAGATATTTTAAATCAGAACTCACTGTATATATTGTACTGTTCGCTCATAGTTCCATACATCACTTACTGTGTGGAGGTATGGGGAAACGCATACAAAACAAATATTAACCCAATTTTCATATTACAGAAGAAAGCCATAAGAATTGTGAATAAAGCAGATTATCATGAACCTACAAACGCACTCTTTATTAAATTAAATATCTTAAAATTGGATGATTTAGTAGATGTTAAAACTGCTGTAATAATATATAAGGCACATAATAAATCACTTCCATACTGCATTCAGAAGTTGTTCGTAACTAGAGAGAGCCAGTATGAAGGTGGCTAAGGTGATATATAAATATAAAACTTTATTATGATCCTAATCATATTATATTATGTATGAAACTTCCGGAACCTTTTGTTTTTGTTTATTATGTTTTGCAACTGTTTTGCTATAATACATTATATTTGATATATAAATGTAATGTAAAAAGGGTAGGCATTATAAGCCTTGGCTTCAGCCTACACCTTTTCGGTCATTTTCCTGCTTTTTGTGTTTTCTGCTGAATATATATGTATTCATTGTGAATTTGTTAAGGAGGACCGAAATAAAAATTATTAATAAAATAAAAACTGAAAGCGGCGAGGACCGAATCCATGAAGGAACTGGAACTGGACATGCTGTTGCTGTCGTTCCTTGTTACACGAGGCAGGTCCGGATCCGGAACGAGAGACTGGCCTACTACGTAGTCACTGCAGCTCTACATCTCTCCCTCCCCATAATGTCTTCATATTGCAATGACGAACTTGCCTGAGTATAAAATGAAAAGCAACTGGTTTACACTAGCTGCTTAGCCCAGCAGTTACATCTGAGAAACGCTTGGCCTATAGCCTACTCCCAATTAGTAAATAAATAAACAGTAAACGAAAGGCTATTTCCCAATGGAGACGTCGCAATTTTTTTAAGGTAGAGTCGCGAAGTTGGTCTAGTCTCAACCCGAGCAATGAAACCTTATCATAATATTCCTTTATTCAAACATAATATGCTAGGCTATAACCGACACAATGCAACATAAATACCTAGATGGCACATAGGCTACATTTATTAATGGACATTTTAGTCCATGTGAATGATCACTTGGTAATATGTAGCCTACTTAGAAAGGTTGTCCATTCAAGTATTTGTTTATGATTTTTTGAATTTGGAGATGTTCCTTCTGATCTGAGAAAGGCTTTTATTTTTAGGCTGTTTGATTAATGTTACCAATTAAATATTATCATTGTTGATATTATGCTTTTATTGTTTTTATTTATCCTATTGTTACACGGTCCCTGAAAAATGTATTGTAATTTAAATTGAATGATTGATTCAGTTAAACAATATTCACTGATGGAGTTGAACCCAGTCACTGCATAACTCTCATTCTCATTCGTGGGAGTCTGAATGATAGCAGCGAAGGAACTGGTGAACGAATCCATGAACAAATCATTTTAGGGAACTGAGTCAAAGGATCCGTGTCCCTGAAAGGAACCATAACGCCCACCACTACCACCTACTACTACACCTACTGCCAGGGAAGTGACAGGAAAGTGCTTTTATGAATGGAACCTCATATTAGAGTTCCCCAGTAAAAAATGTATCCAAGGCATAGAGGGTCTTCTCAGGATGAACCAGGATTTCATTTAGCTAGATAGCCAAGAGCAGCTGTTCAAGGGTTGGTTTTTGCAACAACAGGAAATTGAGGCTCAAGCCAAAGGCTAGACTACTGGCCTTGTCCTCCACAACCTCGAGTGTGAGAGCTGAATGCCCCTGTTCGCCATGTTTGTGTATAAACGCGTCTATTTCCTGTCAGCACCGCTCACTGTAAAAGAAACACCAAGCTTGGAAAGACAATGTTTTTACACCAAACACCTTTGCCAATCTAGCAGTTCCTGAAGAGGAAGGAAAGTCAAAACAAGTTAAATCTGAGCCCAGCCCCACAGACCAGTCAGTTCAGAAACATCAACCTCTGGTTTCCTTTGTGTCCTGAGCTCAAACCCTCAGTCTGGACAGGGATATAAAAGATCTGTTATGATCCTCTCTAACAGATCGCAGGCTGTTGATTGCAGGCATATCTTTGTTTGCCATCCTTTTTTCTGGACCCCATATGGGACCAAGTTAAAAGCATATATCCAAAAATGTAAAGAGTGTATAATGTTCACCCGACTCCTCTTCAAGGCTAATGGCGGGGTGTTTTGGGAAGGTAAATGTCTTGTAGAGCAGCGAAAGAGAGACAAATGGCCTTACTTTTGAAGGGGCTGCCTGGTGCCCTGGGGTTCTAATCTAATAGATGTCTCGAGGAACACAGAGGCCTGTGATGCTTCCGCATTGGAGACGAGTTCTTCTGGCCCCATGAACTCCCCAACTGCTCTTCTGTGCCTGGTAATGTATTTAACATTCTCTTAATGACTGAAATCTCATTAATATGCTTCACAGCTGGGTCCAATAATTGATGTGTATGAGGTTTAATGTAATCTTGGCCTGCTAACCCAGACCTGAACCTCAGAGAAGAGTAGGGGGAGAGGGAGAGGAGACTCTGATTAAGTGGAGAGGAGTTCTGCTGTCTTCGTTGCGAGTTGAGTCTGGATACAGAGTGGCGCTGTTGGGTTTGGGTGTGGGACCCACCCAGGTGTCTACTGTTACAGATCTGGGAAATTATTACATTTTTGCCTTCTTAAATTGATCATAAATGTTGTCTCATGAAATGTAATTGTTAAAGTAGCTGTAGTGAACAAGAAGTATGGTCCAGCTACTGAAACTAGCCAAAGTAATCGACTGCCTTTATATGTCAAATCAGAAAATAAAACCATGGAAAGGATGTGTTTGGCTACACTGACAAATTACAAATGTTCGCTGTGTGTGCTGATGCATATATGAGGGTGCATTTATGCACTATAATGTCCTACAAAAAAATAAAAAACTGTTTTGTTCAAATGTGCCAATCGGGTGCTTCTTGTTACCATAAAGAACTGATGAGTCTGCCATTCTGTTGTTCCATTCTGTATTTGTGAAAACACTTGTGTATTAGTACAGAAAATGTATTTTTATATTGGAGATTCATAAGACCATGGTCTTCCCTGCAGAAGTGTGCTGATAAAGGTACCATTTCAGAATTCAAGTAAATTCCTGTCCAGTGGAGCTCGGCCAGTGAACTACTTAGGAGAGCTTCAGCGGCATGCAACAGTAGGAGAGGCCCACTATAGTACAGTACAGTATGTGTATGGGTAAATGTAATGTAACAGCCCACTATAGTACAGTATGTGTAGGTAAAGGGTAAATGTGTAATGGGACAGGCCCACGGATGAGAACACCTGATGGCACATAAAATAAATGATGGCACCCAAATATGTGGGCCCTTAACGGTTCAAGGCTCACCACTATTTACCCCAGGGTTGGCCTTAATGCCTTTGTGAAGGCAAGCCCGCCCCAAAGGGCATTGTGGGCAGCAGACGGGAGAGGGTTCCCCAGCCCTGGGAACGCGCGCGTGGTTCTGAACCGGCGCTCCACAAGCCCAGCATTGTTCCCCCTCGATGCCTCTGCTCCCATAGATGAGTGATTGTGTTTAATTACAGTAGCAGGCCCTTACGCCCCAGATTTCATGTGTGCTCTCGTCAGGTCCATGTGTGGGGGCAGGGAGCTCTGCGGCAGAACGTAGCTGTAGGCCTTTATTTGTGTGTATGTGTAAGCTTGTCCATTGGAAGGCAGCTTTATGAAGCAAAGTAGGTCTGTGATAATCTTGGTGGTAATAGATTCAGATCAGATGGTTCAGAAAAGAGGAAAGGAAGGAGGGAAATGGCAATGGGGGCTGTACCAATGAGACCGAGTACGATTTGTTATGTAAGTGTTTTCTATTTAAGTTTAATTTGTTTGACATGGAAGTAATGAGTGCCAGCTCAATGGAATGGTAGAGTCAACAAAGCAGCAGACAGGCAAGGCAACAAAAGCCGGTTGGGGTGGTGGGGGTCCACCCTCCCTTTGAAAAAAAGATCACTTCTAGAGCAGAGCCTCCACGTTCCTTGCTTACTGACAGCACAATTTTGCACGATCTCATGATTGACATAATTAGAAGTTGCGTTTATTAGCACTGAGTGGTTTTGAAATGCCAATGTTCGTTGTCTTCCCCATCCCCCGATCGCAGTTCTGTGAAGATGCAGCGATCTTAAAGCAATGAGCCAGTGCTTCAACAGCCCCCGTCTTAGCAAGCTACTTTTCATTCTCCGCTGTGCTCATGGAGTAGAAACGAAGGCAGAGCGGCACCCGTGAATGAAGCTCTGGCAGACACACAGAGGCAGCGTATATTTCCGCTGCATTTCGACATTTCTTTTGTTTGCTCGGCTTGTTTGAATTATGAGGAAATAAAACAATACGGTGCCAAACTGTTGCTATGTTTTTTTTAAACCGGGAAATGCAACCCCGATCTTTCCGTGTGCGGAAAGGGAGGCGCGGGGCGGTTGTGTGTGGAAGGGAGGCGCGGGGCGGTTTGCCTTACACCCCCTCCCCTCTCTTCCTCCTTTCTCTCCCTACGTCCCAGTGGCTGCCATGCAAGCAGCAGTGAGTGGGGGCACAGTCACTGTGCCTCGGGCAGGTTACTAAGGATTAGACCTCGCCTGTCGTCCAATAGGAGCACTGCACCGCTCTCCTTGGCCCGTAATTACATTGCTAACGTCAACGGCTCTTACGGGAACTCAAGATCACCGTTAATGTCCTTCACAAAATAGGGGGACCTATCAGAGCCTTTGAAGTCTCCTTCCAGTGGTTGTTCTGTGTTTCTCTTCAGACCCCCCTGAAAACAAAGCTCTACAGTGTGCTTTAAACGCTGCCCCCTAGTGGCGTGGTTGATGCCCCAGTGCAGACGGGGGTTGCTGGGTACAGGCACGTGACGGCTGGAGAGACTTTCTGTACCCTGGGGATAAATTGCCTCCAGGCAGACCCAAAACATGACAGAGCCCCGGGGACCATCTGGGACAATGTGCCAGCGATCTGCGCTGCGTGTAGGCCAAAGTCCCAGGTCCATACACTAACACACACACACACACACATGCAGGATCACATACACACGCACAGCGAACGTACACACGCACACAGACACACGCGCACACATACACACAGACATGCACACATACGCACATGCACACAGACGCGCGCGCGCACACATAAACACAAGTTCAAACATACACATAGACACGCACACAAACACACACGCGCACACATACACACAGACATGCACACATACTCATACGCGCACACACACATACACACGCGAACACAGACACATGAGCGCACATACACACAGACACGGACACATACATACACACGCGAACACAGACACATGCGCGCACATACACACAGACATGGACACATACACACACGTGCACACATACGCACGTGCACACACAGACACGCACACAAATACACACATGCACACATATACACGGACATGCGCACACATACACACACTCGCACACAAACGCGCAGACATACACACGTGCACAGCGCCATTTTTACAAACACATGCTGTCAATGACATTATTGTTGTGGAAATGCTCTCTGTTTTCAGTTGAGGCAGAACATGTGTATTTAGCTAACTTCCTTCAGTCTCACCACGCAAGATAATAAGTCATTGTCGCGTTGAAGAGTCAGGCTTTAAAAAGACCGATTAGAGCTGGCTCCTTGTGTCGACTCTTCTCCCTCCAATATTATCCTGGCTTTGAGAGAGGGATTAATTGAGAGACATGACACAATGTGCTCTAATTTCCTGTCTACGTGCGAGTGTGTGTGTGTGTGCCTGCTTCTATCTCTTATTGGTTACAGTATTCCATCCTTCACTTTCACAGTGTGTGTGTGTTGTGTGTTGTATTAGTGTGTGTGTGTGTGTGTATCCACCTCCCCAGCTCTCTGCAAAGCTGCTGTCTGCGCTGTCACGTGGAGGCCATTCCTAGCCATGTTAAATATAGACCGCTTATTTACACACGAGTGGCGTCTCGGCCCCCGGGCAGCTCTGAGATGTCACAGTGCCTCTGCCCCTCTGAGCCGACACAGGAGGCACACGCACACAAATCCCTGTGCCTTCTGCCTTCACACTCTCCCACACAGCACCCTGCACGCAACTCCTCCGATTCCATTCACTCACTTTGTCATATGCTGTTCTTTTTTTTCCTGCTTGACTCAAAGATACCAATCATTGTAGCCTTGACTTTATAAACAGGTTTTCACTGAGAGCTGAGGGCAGCAGTGTAACCATGGACAGGTTTTTGGGGCTTATGATTAGCGTGTGAAACTGGACCTGTATGGGACCGTCACATTGTCCCTCGAGAGGGCAGCTCCTGAGAGCTTGCTGGGGCATAATGAAGGTGCCCTTGGTAACTAGTGACATCAGCACAAGTGCAGCATGTTTCCCATGCTCACTCAGGACACCCCTCTCTGCAGCGCATACCCACATTAGCGGTCACGTGACCAACGTGGTCACTTCCTCCACAGGCCTCACGATTCTCTGTGTTTCCCCCAAAACTGCCTCTGAAGAGAGTTTGCAAAGGTTCAGAGTCCTCATCTGACCTGGGCCTCATCTTAAAATGCCGCTCCCATTTCCGGCTCGCGGATCGCTTCTGTCGCTTGTCAGCGTGGGTGCGCCTTGTTTCTGCTGACGGACCGATACATTATGCGCCGAGTCCGATCTGGTGAAACAACCACCTGGCTAATAAGCTTTTATCTCCTGTGCACCGGGCACAGTGCAGCACGAGGGTTGCAAAGCCCCCGCCCCTGTGGAGGTCACAAAGCCCCACCCCTGTGGGGGTCACAGAGTCACAAAGCCCCGCCCCTGTGGGGGTCAGGGGGTCACAAAGCTCCGCCCCTGTGGGGGTCACAGAGTCACAAAGCCCCGCCCCTGTGGGGGGTCACAAAGCCCCACCCCTGTGGGGGTCACAGAGTCACAAAGCCCCGCCCCTGTGGGGGGCACATCACAAAGCCCCGCCCCTGTGGGGGTCAGGGGGTCACAAAGCCCCGCCCCTGTGGGGGTCACAGAGTCACAAAGCCCCACCCCTGTGGGGGGTCACAAAGCCCCACCCCTGTGGGGGTCAGGGGGTCACAAAGCCCCGCCCCTGTGGGGGTCAGGGGGTCACAAAGCCTCGCCCCTGTGGGGGGCCGGCGACGCGTGGGTGATGGCTGTCTGGGCTGTTATATCACCGATTTGTCTGGTGTGAAAGATGCAGAAAAGGTGAAGAGATGGTTTGTTTTAGTGTTTGACTGGACGCCCAATGTCTGTGTGCCAGAGCAATGGTAGGTACCTGCACAGGTTCTCATGTGACATCTAGTTTTTTAATGATAACAATAAGAAATAATAATAATAATAATAATAATATGAAGGTTCAGGTTCCATACAATGTTATAAACAAGGTAAAGTTACATCGATCTTGAATCATGGAATTTGGCCATCTGACATTCCATTCAGCTCCCCTGAACGGAGTTGCCCTTTGCTCTCTCTGTGCATTCCCATTCTCCACTGCCTCCGTCGACTGTAGTTTTCCTGTAATGGCTAGCATTCTGGGCCTCCTGAATGGAGGGTTCTGTTTCATTCCCTCTTCCTGCTAACAGAGTACAGCCCCATGGGCCCAGCCACACTCCTTCCAGTGCTCCAGACTAAAGCAGCTCCAGGCCCTAGTGAGAGCAGCTCCAGGCCCCAGGGAGAGCAGGTCATCCGCGCCTCCTTTTACTGCCCTGTGGAAGATTTGGTTATCTCCGCAGCCACTTCCCACGACAGCCACGCAGTTCCTCTCCACAGCCATTCAGGGCATCCTTGCCTAGATTAAATTTAGGAACTCCAAGCTGGCTGGTGAGCAGAGATTGGTCAGTCGGTCCTCCTTCTGCACGTTTGCTGAGCACGTTTTGCCTCAAACATTACAGGATGTGAAACAAACCACAGTGTGGTTTCTGTTCAGTAGGTGGTGGTGGTGCAGTGTGAAAACGAGGGTGTGATATTTGGTCTAATCCTGGTACAAATAAAAACTTATTATGTGTTGTTGCTATGGGTATCAAGCCTGACCGAATCTCTCTTTTTCTCTCTCCCGCAGCCATAGAAACACAAAGCACCAGTTCGGAGGAAATTGTTCCCAGCCCCCCCTCGCCTCCCCCTCCCCCTCGGGTCTACAAGCCCTGCTTCGTGTGCCAGGATAAGTCCTCGGGGTACCACTATGGGGTTAGCGCCTGCGAGGGGTGCAAGGTGAGCCCTACGTCTGACCCCCGTTAAAACAATGCCAAGGAGTCCCTGCTAATATAATAATAATAATATATGCCATTTAGCAGACGCTTTTATCCAAAGCGACTTACAGTAGTGAATGTATACTTTTTATTTTTTCAGTATATGTGGCCCCAGTGGGGATTGAACCCACGACCTAAGCGTTACTAACGCCGTGCTCTACCAACTGAGCCACAGAGAACCACACTGCTGCACTCTGTTTGTGCAGCTCTTTCCATGATCAACATTCACTCCAAAATGAAAACTCCTTTTGTCTGTTTTTACCTCGCAGTCATACTGCGCAGTCCTACCATTTTATATTCGTCCTCAAAATGAATCATTTTGGGCAACTGCTATTCTTCAAACCAATGCTCATCTAACGTTAATGTTGCAGTGGGTAGGCAGCTACGGGAAACCATTCCTCGCGGTAACCGTCCTATGGCCGATTGTGTGGAGTGTGAGCTGGCTGTGAGGCTCCTGTTGAAAAAGTGCAGCTGTAGCCCACGTGATGGTAACACTGTAATGCTGCTAGCCCAGGGTGGTGGACAGTCTCACATATAGACCCTGAACCCACAGAATAGGAGGTTGTGGGGGACGTGTAGAGGTCTGAGCCGTGGGGACGTGAACTGTGACAGGCTGTTAACTGACAGTTGGCCGTTAGCTATAGCCACACCTGACTGAGCACAGGCAGGGGGGCACCCAGGCTGCTGAGAGCTGAGATCCAGAGCTCAGGTGCTGGAGAGCCCTCTGAACCCTATTGCTCTCTTACAGAGAGGACTTATCCTGGTCTGGCGTCCACAGACAGCGAGTTTCTGCGTGCAGCCAAGTGTGTGTGGGTGTGTTCAGTTAACTCTGCATAAGCTGCATTGGTGTCCTTCTCTCAGAGAAGTTTCATTTTTATCTGCTTTCGAACTGAAAACCACATACCCCATTGTAAAAAGCTGCTCATGTTTGGCTGTCCTGATTTTGCTCCTAAAATGAGATAAAAGTCCCGTTGCCCAGCAGCCAAATGGGAATGATCATAGGCTTTCTTAGTCTGTCAAACTCCAGCAAGCAAAAAGCCCCTCATCCCAGCAACAGGGGATGCGGTTACTGCCCCCCTCTGGGCATCTAAGTGACAGCAAACATTTGAAATATTCAGTAGTAGGTTAGGGCCAGAGAACGGCACACTGTAAAGGCTCTTCAATAATTGAAAGCTACAGGCATTTGAATGTATGTGCGCATTCCACTGGGACAGGGGTAAAGCTGGGGTTAGCCTTCCCTTAACTAGCACAACTACAAAGTCCTCTCCCAAGGGGCTCTGGACCTAGTTAAGTGGGGACTGGTTGCATGTGTTTGTTGTGGAAGCAAAGCTGAATCTTACTTTCTCTCAGATATAAACACTTTTGCATTAAATTTGCATGTTCTTTCTTTTGGCGTTGAGGGAGAATATTTCTGCGTTCTCTCCTGGAGGCAACACGCTGGCATATGTATGCTCCTTTGCCTCACCCCTTGCGTATACAATGAGAAGAGGCTTTCGTTTGAAAGTCTCCCTCTCTCCCTGAGGTGCAGTAACTTCAGCATTTGGCCTGATTAAGGCGTCACATCAGCTTCAACCAGGCTGTTCTGGGTTGAAGAGCAGAGCTGTTAAACACACAGGTACAAACAAACAGGGAACAAGAGGCCTCTTCCGCGTTGGAGATGAACACCACCTTCTGTGCGATAATTTTGCCCGTGAAGGTGGAGCCAGTGTGGAGGAGTGGGCAGAGAGCCACACATGACGTGCTGGCCCTCAAGTTGTATGTGCGGATGTAGGAGAGTGCCTTTCGGCCTCTGCGAGGCCCCAGTGTGTTTCTGCTGCTCAAGAGAGATGGGAAGGATACTGAGAGACCCACACTACCAATATCACACACTCCACACGCACACGCATGCATCTCATGCACTCTGACTTTTAGGTGAGCGCCGGCAGCATGGATCCCGTCGCCATAGCCACAGGCAATCCTGTTGTATGTCACTCCAGTACATCCCCCTCTCTCTGTGCAGAACCCTGCAGGGCTGCTGATAAGCTTGCTGTGGGCTCTTGTTGCAGGCTGGATTAAAACGGAGAAAAAAAGAGGCTTACAACCACGGGAAGCAATGACTCCTAATGAGGTAAGGCCTGGAAACAATGGCCTGGCCTACAGAAGGTGTGGCGTACTGTAGCCACCAGTGCTGGGATCTCCCGACCTCAAGGGTCCTGTGGGCCAGCTCTGGGTCAATCCTAGGTCTGGGTTCAAGCACTGGCCAGGAGGTGATCAGAGCCCTCAGGGTTGCCTGATCTCCTGTATTTCCCCATTTGGATTTCCGCTTCATCTATTTTTCTCAGTCACCTCAGAGAATGGCAACATCTACTTTACCCCAGTAAGTCTTTGTATCACTGGCTCCTCCTCGGCAGTGTTGCAGAAACGTTGCGCGCATGCTGTTAGGGTCTCTGCACTCCATGGTCTCTTCCTCTGCACTCCGTCAGCATGGCGGAATCTAGGCAGTGGCATCCACTCCCAAACGCACGCGCTTGCTCTCCCAGGCAGTCGAATGCCGCTCCACTGCCAGCGCATTTTTTACACCTCATGAAAACCCAATTGATTTCAGTCCAGGGGATCTCGCAGCATAAACAGCTGCACTTATTTAAAAACGAGTGAGGAGAAGAGGGGGAAAGAAAGAGGAGCCTTTCTCCCCTGACTGGCACTGCATTTCTCCTCAGCAGCTGCGGGAGATACTCTTGTGCCATGATACTGTGGGTTGGTGTGACGCTGGGGCCTGCTCCACTGCCATGTTACTGTGGGTGTGTGTGATGTTTGGGGCCCGCGCTGCTGTTCATGTTCCTGTATGTGTGTGTGACGTTTGGGGCCCGCTGTGTGTGTGTGTGTGTGTCTGTGTGTCTGTGTGTGTGTGTGTGTGTGTGTGTGTGTGTGTGTGTGTGTGTGTGTGTGTGTGTGTGTTGTGTGTGTTGTGTGTGTGTGACGCGTGACGCGTGACGCTTGGGGCCCGCTCCGCTGCCATGTTACTTTGGGTGTGGGAGACGTTTGGGGCCCGCTCCACTGCCATGTTACTGTAGGTGTGTGTGACGTTTGGAAGAATTAGAAGCCCCCCTTCCCTCTCTGCTCAGCTCCTGGATGGATGGGAGTTATTATTGGCATGCAGTCAAGTTAAAGCCAGAGGGCTGTCACTGTTGTTTTTCCCAAGTTCTCTCCTGTTACAGAACTCATTAGTACAGGAGGCACGGCTGGCAAGGGTAGCAACGGTTCCCCTGCACCTGTTAATTCTCCTCTCTTTCTCTCTCCCTCTGTCTAATATTGAGGTGTGCTTTCCCCTTTAATGGTTTAATCTGTTCCTTTTCTCACAATAAACTCAGAACAAGCTTTATCAGTATTTGTACTAAAATAGCCATCTGTTTTTATGGTCACAGGGTACAAAAGCTTCTTGTGTTCAAATATATTTATCTGCATATCTGTCACTAAAAATGATATTCCCCAGTCTAATTAAATGGGCTATAAGAGTGGTCTGTGGTTGAATTGTGCAGCCATCCGATGCGCGTGTTGCTCATGGCCACTGTTGCCACAGGGAACAGGTGCACCGGTGTTTATGCAGCTCTTTATGCCCACTTCCTCTCCTGCCGTCCTGAGGAGAACATAGCCCCACCCCCCGAGCCCCGGATGTGCTTTCCTGCATGGGCCCAGGAGTGAGGCAGTAAAGAGGATGTGAGCTCACACTGCAGGGGCCCAGTAGTGAGGCAGTAAAGAGGATGTGACCTCACACTGCATCGGCCCATGAGTGAGGCAGTAAACATAATGTGACCTCACACTGCATGGGCCCAGGAGTGAGGCAGTAAACAGGATGTGACCTCACACTGCATGGGCCTAGGGGCGAGGCAGTAAACAGGATGTGACCTCACCCTGCATGGGCCCAGCAGCAAGGCAGTAAAGAGGATGTGACCTCACACTGCATGGGCCCAGCAGCAACATTTACATCATTTTTGTTTTACATTTTAAGCATTTAGCAGACGCTCTTATCCAGAGCGACTTACAAGATGTGCATCAATACATGGTAGGAACAATCACAGTTAGCGCACGAGATCAGTGCAGGAATACAGCAATAGACATCATTGCAGGCATCTGCGTACCATACCTGTAACACCGGGAAGGAAAAGGTATTTTACAATGTTTACAAAATGTACAATTTTTTTTTTTTTTTTTTAAATAAAGAGTATAGTGTTGAACAAGTAGACAGTGGTGAAGACAATTTAGCTAGATGGACAGAGATCAGGGGTAGTGGAGTCTGAAGAGGTGGGTTTTGAGTCTCTTGCGGAAGATTGAAGTGATTCCGCAGTCCTGACCAATTGCGGGAGGTCGTTCCACCAACGAGGGACCAGGACAGAGAAGAGGCGAGACCGCGAGGAGCGGCTGCCAGGCGCCCGGAGGGAAGGGGCAGTCAGTCTGCCAGCGGAGGCGGAGCGGAGAGAGGTCTGGACGGGGTGTAGAGCGTGATGAGTGACTGGAGGTATGGGGGAGCAGTACCTCTGGCATTGAAAAGCAAGCACCAGTGACTTGAATCTGATGCGTGCTGCGATGGGGAGCCAGTGCAGAGAGGAGAGTAGAGGGGTGACGTGGGTGAACTTCGGCTGGTTGAACACCAGGCGAGCAGCAGCGTTCTGGACTAGTTGCAGTGGCTTGACGGCACAGGCCGGAAGGCCTGCCAGCAAGGAGTTGCAGTAGTCCAGACGTGAGATCACCAGGGCCTGGACCAGGAGTTGAGTGGCCTCTGGGTGAGGAACGGCCGGATCCTCCGGATGTTGTGGAGGGAGAAACGGCAGGTCCGAGTGATCGCTGCAATATGGCTCGAGAAGCACAGCTGGTTGTCCAGGGTTACCCCAAGACTCCTGGCAGACTGGGACGGAGACACTATGGAGCCTTCCACGGTGATTGATGCATCAATCATCGGGAGCCCTTCGGTGGGAGGAAGAGCAGCTCTGTCTTCCCCAGGTTCAGCTTCAGGTGGTGGGTGGACATCCATGCGGAGATGTCAGCCAGGCATGCAGAGATCCGTGCCGGGACCTGGGTATCAGATGGAGGGAAGGAGAGAAACAGTTGAGTGTCATCAGCATAACAGTGATAGGAAAAACCATGAGCAGAAATAACAGAACCAAGTGACTTGGTGTACAGAGAAAATAGGACAGGGCCTAGCACCGAGCCCTGCGGGACACCGGGTAGAGAGGGTGCGGGAGAGGAGAGGGATCCTCTCCAGGCCACCTGGTAGGACCGGTCAGCCAGGTAGGACTCAAACCATGTCAACACAGATCCAGAGATTCCCATCTCGACGAGAGATGAGAGCAGGATCCGGTGGTCCACGGTGTCGAATGCCGCCGACAGGTCGAGGAGAAGGAGGACGGAGCTAAGGGATCGGAACTTAGCGATGTGAAGAGCCTCTGTGACCGCAAGGAGAGCAGTCTCTGTGGAGTGGCCTGCTCTGAACCCAGATTGGTTAGGATCAAGCAGGTCGTTCTGTGAGAGATGAGCAGACAGTTGATTATAGACAGCAAGGCAGTAAACAGGATGTGAGCTCACACTGCATGGGCCCAGGGGCGGGGCAGTAAACAGGATGTGACCTCGCCCTGCATGGGCCCTGGAGCCAGACAGTAAAGACAGTAGGCAGTAGACATTACCCTTACCCAGGCAAGGGTAATGTGGTGCTTCCTTATAGCCAATGATGCAAAAACAAAGCGCTTATTGTGCAATCACATTTTTGCGTGGCAGAGGAATTTGATCATCTTTCTCAAAACAACTGAAATGGAAGCAAACTGATTTTCCCCCTCGGGCAGTGTGTCTCTAAATATTGGGGTGGTACAACTTCATTTCTGTATTCATGTTCATACGCATATGCACATACGCCCCTGCCAACCTCCCCAGTGTGTATCACAAATAGTTTATCTGCTAACATTACACTTACTGTCCCCCCGAAGATGGTTTCCTCCAGCCAAGAACCCTGGGCCCCTATTCATAAAGCTGCTTTATAAATAGGGGCCCAGGTCCTGCTTGTCATCTGACATGAAGGGAATTTGCCCCTCACCTCTACTGCTTTCTCATGCAGGTGAACCACTTCCCCAGGCTGTTCCACCCAAACAGGACATGGCCTAAACTCAGCATGGAAATATTGGAAACTTCGATCCAATTAACCCAGTTTTTCTACTTTATGGCCCGTATTCCACATTGATAATGGCCATCTCTGCCGCTGTCAACTGGACAGATAGCTGTGGACGGCCACAGGGCTTCTCAAAAGGCAGCAGTGGCTCAGTGATTAGCAACACGGGCTGCCAAGTGGAGGGTTGCTGGTTTGAATCCCAGGAAGGCCAAAAGAAAAAACGATGAACTAGAAACTGGAGGGATGCTAGTTCACTTCCTGGGGCACTGCCAAAGTGCCCTTGAGCAAGGCACTGAACCCCTAAACTCCTCCAGGGGTGCCGTGCCCTGTCTGAGGAATAGTCTTTGCTCTTAATCTTAATCAAGTATTAAGATCCAGGGAGCATTTTGTTGTGGCTGTCTTTGTGGGTCATTCCTCATAAGGTGGCAATAGAAGGTAGTAATTCATTCTCAGGCTTATTCACTAGTCCTTTAAAGCGGTGGTTTTCAAACTTTTTTTCAGGGGACCCATATTTTTTCATTGATTTTCAACACGACCCATATAACAATAACAATAAATCGAACTGTACGTGCAATGAAACCAAGCCTCGGACAATGCGTTTCTGCCAAGTACCTGAGATGATGATTTCATCTCCTGAGCCTTCCTTTGGGGGGGAAAAAACACAAAGGTTTATCCACCAGATCGCCATGACGAGCATGCAAATGTCTTTCCAGTTTTGTGGGTTTCAAACTCTCGTTCGCCAGCATTACCCCACATACTACGCACATGGGTTTTGCATCCTGATTTGCGTTGGAGCAGTTGACAAAGCCTTATATGTCCCAATACGCTCTTCCTCCCGATTTCAGTTCTTTCTTTGCGGTCACTTTGTTCATCGCCGACATCTGTGCTGCTTTGTCCTGCAGAAGTCAGCTCGTCAGCGGGCAGGCTAACATCCGCTGCTTCATTTCCATCCTGAGTTGTCTCTTCTTCTTATGAAAAAACAATTGACGGTGCTACTTCTCGTTGGCCTGTTCAGTTTCAGTTTAATTGTAGTAACACCAGCACACTCTTGCAATTTGGTAGCTAAAAGTCTTAGAATGCAGTCTAAACGTACTATAGCTAGCTAGCATAAATGTAGAACACAGTGCAATGTGGCTGCGTCAGGATGGGGAAAATATTGTACGTGATGACGGTTCACACACTAAGTATCAGGATAGATTGGGTAATATATTCAATTCTCTATCCACTCTAGGAATTGCATTCTATTTCTGTGTGGAACAGCAACAAGTCATTTTTTTTATCCTGAATGTGGGCCGCCATATCTAGAGAGCTTGATTGATTGCACGTACAGAGTACACTGATGTGCAAAGAATGCATGCATTTAACTTACTGGGGCATATACACTACCGTTCAAAAGTTTGGGGTCACCCAGACAATTTCGTGTTTTCCATGAAAACTCACACTTTTATTTATCAAATGAGTTGCAAAATGAATAGAAAATATAGTCAAGACATTGACAAGGTTAGAAATAATGATTTTTATTTGAAATAGTAATTTTGTGGTTCAAACTTTGCTTTCATCAAAGAATGCTCCCTTTGCACCAATTACAGCATTGCAGACCTTTGGCATTCTAGCTGTTAATTTGTTGAGGGAATCTGAAGAAATTTCACCCCACGCTTCCTGAAGCACCTCCCACAAGTTGGATTGGCTTGATGGGCACTTCTTGCGTACCATACGGTCAAGCTGCTCCCACAACAGCTCAATGGGGTTGAGATCTGGTGACTGCGCTGGCCACTCCATTACAGACAGAATACCAGCTGCCTGCTTCTTCCCTAAATAGTTCTTGCATAATTTGGAGGTGTGCTTTGGGTCATTGTCCTGTTGTAGGAGGAAATTGGCTCCAATCAAGCGCTGTCCACAGGGTATGGCATGGCTTTGCAAAATTGAGTGATAGCCTTCCTTATTTAAAATCCCTTTTATCTTGTACAAATCTCCCACTTTACCAGCACCAAAGCAGCCCCAGACCATCACATTACCTCCACCATGCTTGACAGATGGCGTCAGGCACTCTTCCAGCATCTTTTCACTTGTTCTGCGTCTCACAAATGTTCTTCTGTGTGATCCAAACACCTCAAACTTCGATTTGTCTGTCCATAACACTTTTTTCCAATCTTCCTCTGTCCAATGTCTGTGTTCTTTTGCCCATATTAATCTTTTCCTTTTATTGGCCAGTCTCAGATATGGCTTTTTCTTTGCCACTCTGCCTAGAAGGCCAGCATCCCGGAGTCGCCTCTTCACTGTAGACGTTGACACTGGCGTTTTGCGGGTACCATTTAATGAAGCTGCCAGTTCAGGACCTGTGAGGCATCTATTTCTCAAACTAGAGACTCTAATGTACTTGTCTTCTTGCTCAGTTGTGCACCGGGGCCTCCCACTTCTCTTTCTACTCTGGTTAGAGCCTGTTTGTGCTGTTCTCTGAAGGGAGTAGTAGAGTTGTAGGAAATGTTCAGTTTCTTGGCAATTTCTCGCATGGAATAGCCTTCATTTCCATTTTCAGCTGTGCTAACGTAATTGCACAAGGGTTTTCAAGGTGTTTCTAATCATCCATTAGCTTTCTAACGCGATTAGCAAACACAATGTACCATTAGAACACTGGAGTGATGGTTGCTGGAAATGGGCCTCTATACACCTATGTAGATATTCCATTAAAAACCAGACGTTTGCAGCTAGAATAGTCATTTACCACATTAACAATGTATAGAGTGTATTTCTGATTAATTTAATGTTATCTTCATTGAAAAAAACAGTGCTTTTCTTTCAAAAATAAGGACATTTCTAAGTGACCCCAAACTTTTGAACGGTAGTGTATAGGAGTGGGCGCTATACCGGTATGAAAGTGACTACCGGTATTATGCTGCGCCACGATATGGATTTTGCTATACCGTGGATACCGTTATATATTCATAAATTCTAATTTGGCATTCATATTGTTTTGTTCAAAATTTCAATTGAGTGATAGTAGTTAGTAGCTACATCTATTTTTTATTTTAATCTAACCTCCAGGTTCCTACGAAAAAAAGAAGCATGTTAATATGTTGACCTATTTTTTTGAGCGGACGTTTTATGCATTTGTTGCGCGCATGTAGCATCAAACAAGCGTGCAGGCAGCTGCAGTTAGCAGGCAGACTACGTACTAATATTTATAGCCTATTACAAGTGCAAAAGTGAAGAATCGAAAATGAGCGAACACGCAGAAAGTGATGTTGCTCAAGAGCAGGATGATGACGAATTGGTTAAAAAGAAAGGGGGCTCCTCTGTCGTTTGGAACTGGTTTGGGTTCAAAATCTCCGACCTCGACCAACAAACAATACTATGCAAGTTGTGTCGCCGTGTTGTTTTAGCCAAAGGTGTAAACACCAGCAACCTGTTTACCCACCTGAAAACCATGCATGTCTGTGAATATGAGGAATGTACCCGAATGCGTGAAACAGTTAGCCCAGGAGCTCGCCCGAAGACAAGCCAGACTCCCACTCAGCAATCAATCAAGTCATCATTCGCTGCCGGTACTCACTATAACTCTTTCTGGTTATATAAGGTTAAAATACATATTTTGCCTTAACTAATGTCATTTAACTAAGAAGGGCTATTAAAATGTGATTCAGATTTTTTTTCTCATATATCGTGATATCATATCGATATCGTCTGGACAGTGGAAAATATCGTGATATGAATTTTAGCTCATATCTCCCACCCCTAGTAGTGTATATATATATATTTTTTAAAGAAGTCTACCAAATTAATTTTGGCAACCCGTTTTTAATATCCTGCGAGCCAGGGTTTGAAAACCACTGCTTTAAAGGCTTTGGTGAGATGTATACATTTGCCTCTTAATTGATGAACATATGCCCACACACTGACCCTGTTATACAGTATGTGTGTCTCTCTCTCATTGATCAGTCCCTCTCTCTCTTCCTCTAGGGCTTCTTCCGAAGGAGCATCCAGAAGAACATGGTGTACACCTGTCACAGGGAGAAGAACTGCATCATCAACAAGGTCACTCGTAACCGCTGCCAGTACTGCCGGCTGCAGAAGTGCTTGGAAGTGGGGATGTCCAAGGAGTGTGAGTACCCAACCGGGTACGCCCAGGGGCAGCAACAAAACCACACACACACACACACCCAGGGGCAGCAACAGAAACACACACACACACACACCCAGGGGCAGCAACAGAACCACACACACACACACTCCACACACTCCCCAGTCTTTTACACGCAAAGCAAACCCCCCTCTCTCTCTCTCTCTCTCTCTCTCTTTCTCACACACACACAGTAATCTCCTCCCTCTCTCTTTGAAATTCTCAAAGCAAGTGAAAATTGTGATCAATGAAAAATAAGTGTAATCACATTTTCCCGTTCCAATTGGGCTGTTAAAAAGTGCAAACAAAAACAGTCGGGTCTGAAGCGTGCTGGGAGGCCACAGAGCAGCTTGAATGAAAGCCCCGCGGCCCCGCTTCACGTCCCCTAAGGGTCTCCCCACCGTCCTTCTCTGGGACTTTTTCTCTTTGTTATTTGCCAGAGTTAATGTGGTGCGTGTGCTGGCATTTTACAACACTCAGTTGTTAGGTCTCCTGTAAGTAAGTTATCCTCAATACTCCCCACTGCTGAATATAACCATTAATCTTGGTTAGGACTGGAGGATAGGAGTTGGGGCAGCTGAAGTGCCACTGCCATCTAGTGGATGAAAATGTGCAATTGTAGGGCATCACAGAACTGAGCTGAAGCAGACCAGAAGCCTGGCTCTCCCACACCATCTCTTATTGGTGTGTGTTAATGACTAGGGTTCCGTTTATGTAAAAAGCTAACTCGGAATATTAGACTTGGGTGAGCATATTTTTATAAGTACGCTTTGATTCTTACTTTTTGATTTAATGTTTAAATAAGTAAAATGCTGCTGTGTTGTCATCTGCAGTATATTCAAAATGGAGATGTGATTGTAGC
This sequence comes from Aldrovandia affinis, assembly GCA_029706075.1. NCBI lineage: Eukaryota > Metazoa > Chordata > Actinopteri > Notacanthiformes > Halosauridae > Aldrovandia > Aldrovandia affinis. Next base: position 8,909,689 of record JAINUG010000013.1, on the reverse strand, counting down.
TCACAGCTGTCTGAGTCTGTAAAACGTACAGTACAGTGTCAACAAGAGCTGGGTGAGTGTGGGTGAGTGTGTGTGTGTGTGTATATGTGTATGTATGTATGTATGCATGTATGTGAGGGTGTGTTTGTGTGTGTGTGTGTGCATGTGGGTTGGTCCACTGCAGGGCAGAGCCACACACCTCAGGCATGTTAGCACGTGTGTAAGTGTGTTCGCACCTGCGTTAATTGAAAGAGCGTCCATCAGCTTGCCCCTGGGCTGTATGACGGCCTGCTCTGCCAGCCCCGATGAGCCCGCTCTGGGAGCTGACCGGACAGTGCTGAGGCCAGTCCTCACTCTGTCTCACAGCCCCACAGTCGGGTCTGAAGCGTGCTGGGAGGCCACAGAGCAGCTTGAATGAAAGCCCCCCAAGGCTCCCGCTTCACGTCCCCTAAGGGTCTCCCCACCGTCCTTCTCTGGGACTTTTTCTCTTTGTTATTTGCAGAGTTAATGTGGTGCGTGTGCTGGCATTTTACAACACTCAGTTGTTAGGTCTCCTGTAAGTAAGTTATCCTCAATACTCCCCTGCTGAATATAACCATTAATCTTGGTTAGGACTGGAGGATAGGAGTTGGGGCAGCTGAAGTGCCACTGCCATCTAGTGGATGAAAATGTGCAATTGTAGGGCATCACAGAACTGAGCTGAAGCAGACCAGAAGCCTGGCTCTCCCACACCATCTCTTATTGGTGTGTGTTAATGACTAGGTTCCGTTTATGTAAAAAGCTAACTCGGAATATTAGACTTGGGTGAGCATATTTTTATAAGTACGCTTTGATTCTTACTTTTTGATTTAATGTTTAAATAAGTAAAATGCTGCTGTGTTGTCATCTGCAGTATATTCAAAATGGAGATGTGATTGTAGCTCACAGCTGTCTGAGTCTGTAAAACGTACAGTACAGTGTCAACAAGAGCTGTGTGTGTGTGTGTGTGTGTGTGTGTGTGTGTGTGTGTGTGTGTGTGTGTGTGTGTGTGTGTGTGTGTGTGTGTGTGTGTGTGTGTGTGTGTGTGTGTGTGTGTGTGTGTGTGTGTGTGTGTGTGTGTGTGTGTGTGTGTGTGTGTATGTATGTATGTATGTATGTGAGGGTGTCTGTGTGTGTGTGTGTGAGAGAGTGTGTGTGTGTGTGTGCGCGCGTGTGTGTGTGTGTGTGTGTGTGTGTATATGTGTATGTATGTATGTGAGGGTGTGTGTGCGTGCGTGCGTATGTATGCATGCATGTATGTATGTATGTATGTATGTATGCATGTATGTGAGGGTGTGTTTGTGTGTGTGTGTGTGTGTGTGTGTGTGCATGTGGGTTGGTCCACTGCAGGGCAGAGCCACACACCTCAGGCATGTTAGCACGCGTGTAAGTGTGTTCGCACCTGCGTTAATTGAAAGAGCGTCCATCAGCTTGCCCCCTGGGCTGTATGACGGCCTGCTCTGCCAGCCCCGATGAGCCCCGCTCTGGGAGCTGACCGGACAGTGCTGAGGCCAGTCCTCACTCTGTCTCACAGCCCCACAGTCGGGTCTGAAACGTGCTGGGAGGCCACAGAGCAGCTTGAATGAAAGCCCCCGCGGCCCCGCTTCACGTCCCCTAAGGGTCTCCCCCACCGTCCTTCTCTGGGACTTTTTCTCTTTGTTATTTGCCAGAGTTAATGTGGTGCGTGTGCTGGCATTTTACAACACTCAGTTGTTAGGTCTCCTGTAAGTAAGTTATCCTCAATACTCCCCACTGCTGAATATAACCATTAATCTTGGTTAGGACTGGAGGATAGGAGTTGGGGCAGCTGAAGTGCCACTGCCATCTAGTGGATGAAAATGTGCAATTGTAGGGCATCACAGAACTGAGCTGAAGCAGACCAGAAGCCTGGCTCTCCCACACCATCTCTTATTGGTGTGTGTTAATGACTAGGGTTCCGTTTATGTAAAAAGCTAACTCGGAATATTAGACTTGGGTGAGCATATTTTTATAAGTACGCTTTGATTCTTACTTTTTGATTTAATGTTTAAATAAGTAAAATGCTGCTGTGTTGTCATCTGCAGTATATTCAAAATGGAGATGTGATTGTAGCTCACAGCTGTCTGAGTCTGTAAAACGTACAGTACAGTGTCAACAAGAGCTGGGTGAGTGTGGGTGAGTGTGGGTGAGTGTGGGTGAGTGTGAGTGTGGGTGAGTGTGGGTGAGTGTGGGTGAGTGTGGGTGAGTGTGGGTGAGTGTGGGTGTGGGTGAGTGTGTGTGTGTGTGTGTGTGTGTGTGTGTGTGTGTGTGTGAGAGAGAGATGGAGGGGGAGAGAGCTGGAGTCCCGCATACTGACCTTCCGTGTGGAACTCGAGGCTCCTGGACAGCAGCGAGAGCCGGCCATCTGGGGCTGGCAGAACTCACAGAGCCACCCACCGTTACACTAGATGTCACGGTGACCCTTGCGGGCAAGGACATTGCTGACCACATCACACTGGCTGTCCTCTGTGCATGCCCCTCACAGCGCGCGACGGGCACCAGCGCCTCAGTGGAGGGCACTGGCAGGCAGAGTGGAGTGGGGCGCAGAATAAGTGTGAAACAGTGTGGAAGTGAGAGCGTGCGGCCCGTGTATTTCACACGTATAAGCCATCTCTCCAGCCTTGCTTGGTGCTGTGACTGTGATCGACCCCCCTCTCCCTGCTAGTGAGAGAGACAATGGGGCGAGCCACGGGGCTCATTGAAAAACTTCACCACAGGGAACAATATCATACAAGAGAGCGGCTGAACTCATCATCTGGTGCATCATCTCCCCCACCCACCCAAATAAGATGAGGGATAATCCCTGTGGCTGTGACCCCCCAGGGGTGGAGCCAGTGACCTTCCCAGGTGCCTCAGATTGCTTATGGGAGAAAGAGGGGGGTGGGGGTTTACTGAATCAGAGGGGTTTCCCTGGGTAAGCAGTAATAACCTCCCCCCCTCGCGCACACACGCACACACAGGCACACGCACGCGCACACACACGCACTCACACATGCACGCACACACGCGCACACACACACACACTCCACTCGGCATTCTCATCTGTGTGCCAGCACAGCACAGAGAGGGGTGTGGGGGCGGGGGTGGGGGTAAAAGCCCTTTCATCACTGTCTGTGCACAAAACAACAGTGCGAGAGGAGCTGGGAACATTGACATTTTTATCCTTCCATTGAATTTAATCTCTGTGATGGATGACCTGCCAGGGCTTTAATTTTCTTCTCCCAAATTATCCCTGTCTCCCCATCCACACTCACACATACACTCAAACAGCGCGCACTCACACACTCACACACAGACACACACACAAAATGCACATACACACAATAAACATGCATGTTCCCAGCCTTTTTGTAAATTCAGTTTACCAGAAGTTATGAGTGCATGATGTATTCCCATCCCTCAGTGTG
>JAINUG010000013.1:8663767-8903767 GCA_029706075.1 Aldrovandia affinis | reverse complement strand
GCTCGCTCATTCTCCCTCTCACCGCCCTTTACCCATGAGCCCCCTGGCCTCCTCCGATCCTGTCTCAATCGGGGGCCCCTCCCTCTGCGAGCGAGCGCACGCTTCCTCCTCGGCCTCACGTGGCGCTGTGCACCCACACGTTGTCTGTCCACTGGCCTCCGACTCTCCTTGCTGCAGCCTAATGAGGCTGTTCGCTGGTGTCACATCAGCTCTTTTTTCTTGGTGTGCCTCGATTGGGGATTAAGATAACACAAAATGTGGTACTGTGGCCCTCAGGATGGCCCATCCTCCACACTGCTCTGTGCTGCCTGCGTACTGCTGTGGGCATGAGTTCACATCCTTTGGTGCCCCTCCCGTGTCCAGCAGGCATTGGCAGGTTGTGACTCCTCCCCATCTTGCTCTCCCCTCTCCTGCAGCAGTGCGAAACGACCGCAACAAGAAGAAGAAGGAGGACAAGAAGCAGGAGTGCACGGAGAGCCATGTACTGGACCCCGCCACCGAGCAGATGATTGAGAGGGTCCGCAAAGCCCACCAGGACACCTTCCCCTCGCTCTGCCAGCTGGGCAAATACACTACAGTGAGTCCTCCTCCCCACCGGGTGGCATTGTGTGAGACAGACAGTGTGCTAACCGATCTATGACCATGTTCCAAAAGCATATATGCGTATTACGTAGTGCGCTTAGATGTACGGACGTTTGTGGCTGACATAGAAGTATTATTTACACATGCTAGTAGTTCCCATAAATCCTCTCTGTGCTACTATGTGAGACCGAAACAAACAAAGAAGAAAAGCAGTGATCAAGGAAGTTTTGTTATTACTCAACAAGTGTTTTTGGGGGTTTTTTTGGTTGTTTGTTTTCTACATACTTGTCAATTCATAATACTAGAGATTGATGGCCTCTTTTTAAATATGTCAAGAAGCTCAATAAATATATGTCAAAGTTCATGGCAAGGTGATGATGCGAAAGTGCATTCCACGTGTGAAAATGTAGTCTATATTGTGCACTTGCATACATGGTACATACTGAAAAGTATGCCTGGGGCAACGGATAGCGCAGTGGTCTAACACACCATACTTTGGCTGGTCCGATACCGTGTGCGCTGTCTGTTAGGGATGCAGTTTGAAACCAGTCTCTACCAGACCAGCCCTGGTCATCAGCCCCAATCAGGTGCATTATTTGGTTGTCTGCCCCAGGGGAAGGGGGGGAGGGTGAGCCGGGTTGGGTCCGCCGTGAAGCGTGTAAGGGAGTCTCCAGAACGTGGGTGGGTGAATTCCATCTTGAAGGAAGCGGAGTTTGCTGCCCTCTGAGAATTAGCTTGCCTCGTAGAGACGAAATAGATTTAATTGAGAGAAAATGGGGAAAAATCTGAAACAAATTAAATGTTAAAAAAAAATTCAAGTATGCCTAGCAGGACGTACTACCAAGTGCACAAGTACATAGTATGCATACTGAACACGGCCATGCTTTCTGCCATGTTAATGAACAGCACAAGAGCCCTGGAGACTGCCAGGCATACAGTTAAAGAGGGGTCACGAGACGTATGCCACTTATATGGAAGGGGTGTGATTCCCTCCCACTTCCTCTTGATATGACTTTGTTAGACAGGAATTCATCTGTATTTGGAGCTTCACTGGCTAGTGTTAATGTAGATACAAATATCACCAAATGGTTTGAAACTGAAACGGAATGTCACCAAACAGTGGTTCTGTGTGGCTCAGTAGGTAGAGCATGGCATTGGCAATGCTTAGGTTGTGGGTTCAATTCCCTACTGGGACCACATATACTGAAAAATGTATGCATTCACTACTTTAGTTGCTTTGGATAAAAGCATCTGCTAAATGGTATATATATATATATATAAATACAGTCAAGCTGGAAAGTCTGCACACCCTTTCACCCTTTCACCCTCTCCACGTTTCATTGCGTTACAGACGTTACAATAGATTAAGTTCATTTTTTGTCTCAAAATTCTACACAAAATAGCCCATAATGACAAAGTGAAAACAGGTTTTTAGACATTTGTGCTAATTTATTAAAAATCAAAATGTAAAATATCATATGTACACAAGTGTGCACACCCTTTGATATGACACCCAAAAGTGAGCTGAGGTGCATTTTGTTTCCACTGATACTGCTTGAGATGTTTCTACAACTTGATTCTAGTCCACCTGTGGTAGAAGGACAAACATCTCTGCAGCACTCCATCAATCAGACCTTTATGGTGGCACTTGGCATTCAGGCCAAAAAGTTCAATTTGTGTCTCATCAGACCGGAGAATCTTTTTCCTGATGCTCTTAGAGTCCTTTAAGTGCCATTTGGCGAACTCCAGGTGGGCTGTCATATGCCTTTCACTCAGGAGTAGCTTCCGTCTAGCCACTACCAAAAAGGCCTGATTGATGGAGTGGTGCAGAGATGGTTGTCCTTCTGCCAGGTTCTCCCATTGCTGCAAAGGAACTCTGAAGCTCTCTTAGAGTGGCCATTGGGTTCTTGGTCACCTCCCTGACCATGGCCCTTCTTGCCCGGTTACTGAGTTTGGCCAGACGGCCAGCTCTAAGAAGAGTTGTGATGGTTCCAAACTTCTTCCATTTCACAATGATGGAGCCCACTGTTTTCCTGGGTGCTTTCAATGCTTTAGCAATGTTTTTATACCCTTCCCCAGATCTATGCCTCAACACAAGGAGGTCTATGGAGAGTTCCTAGGACTTCATGGCTTGGTTTTTACTCTGACATGCACTGTCAACTGTGGGACCTTATATAGACAGGTGTGTGCCTTTCCAAATCATGTCCAATCAATTGAATTTACCACAGGTGGACTAGAATCAAGTTGTAGAAACATCTCAAGCAGTATCAGTGGAAACAAAATGCACCTCAGCTCACTTTTGGGTGTCATATCAAAGGGTGTGCACACTTGTGTACATATGATATTGTACATTTAGATTTGTAATAAATTAGCATAAATGTCTAAAAACCTGTTTTCACTTTGTCATTATGGGCTATTTTGTGTAGAATTTTGAGACAAAAAATTAACTTAATCTATTGTAGAATAAGTCTGTAACGCAATGAAATGTGGAGAGGGTGAAAGGGGTGTGCAGACTTTCCGGCTTGACTGTATATATATAAACTGAAATGAAGCTAGCTGGCTCAATTAAAAACTTGGCCACGCATCTGAATAATCCAGATGTCAGACGCATTGGACATAAATCATTGTAAAAATATATCTTATTGACGTAGTTTGCAGAGTGATTTCTCTGAATGTACTTGTAGAATGCTATATTGGGCCGAGCGTGTCACTACTTTGCGTCACCATTTATGTTCAGAGCATGGTTTTCTCTCCTGCCCTAGTGGCTGCCTTTCCAGAAGCATCCCTGTTAAGGTTCATGTAAATTAGTGGCTGAGCAAAGCCGTTCTGACCATGGGCCCCGATGCAATCTCTCCTGTCTCCAGAACAACAGTTCGGAGCAGCGCGTTGCCTTGGACGTCGACCTCTGGGACAAATTCAGCGAGCTGTCCACCAAGTGCATCATCAAAACGGTGGAATTCGCCAAACAGCTCCCCGGGTTCACTACGCTCACCATTGCTGACCAGATCACCCTGCTTAAAGCCGCCTGTCTGGACATCCTGGTGAGGGCTGGCCATGGTTCACTTTGTCTTTTAAGTTGCATTCAGTGGGTCTGGTTACCATATGCTCTGCATGCTACATTTGAGAAAGCTGCAAAGTTCTGTGCAGCGAAATGTGTTCATCCTGTCTGGAGGACATACTGGCGCAGGAAGTATGAAGCTTTCAGCGGTCCCGGGAAACAGGCTGGGGAAGAAAATACCAGTCCAAGAGCATAGTTATTATAGCGATTCCAGGCTTTACTATGCCAGTGTGCTGAGCAGGAGGTGCTGAATGTTCCCTAACCTGCATGTGATGGTACCAGGAATGGAGCAGATTGTCACGCATTGTTATTTCCATCCTTGCCCCCAACCCTGCTAGTATTCAGACATACAGAGACACGGTTTGCTGTGCTTGTCCTAAGCCCCATTCCCTCTCTCTTCCCCCTCGGTGAGTGGCCCAAAGCCGACATTGTCTGAACACTAGCAGTTGTCTGAACACTAGCAGGAATGGAGCAGATTGTCATGCATTGTTATTTCCAACCTTGCCCCCAACCCTGCTAGTGTTCAGACATACAGAGACACGGTTTGCTGTGCTTGTCCTAAGCCCCGTTCCCTCTCTCTTCCCCCTCCCTCAGATTCTGCGGATCTGCACACGCTACACGCCTGAGCAGGACACCATGACCTTCTCGGACGGCCTGACGCTCAACCGCACACAGATGCACAACGCCGGCTTTGGGCCACTCACCGACCTGGTCTTCGCCTTCGCCAACCAGCTTCTGCCCTTGGAGATGGACGATGCGGAGACCGGGCTGCTTAGCGCCATCTGCTTGCTGTGTGGAGGTACTGCAGCGTTTCTCCCTCGCCCCAAACACACATGCACACAAAACATGCATGCACGCATGTGGGCACGTATGCACACACAATATGCTCAGGCTCGCACACAAAGAGAAACATGCACAGTTTCTTATAACAGGCTATTAAATGCATTTCTCACCTACCATGCAATATAACATTCACCTGTTTTAATTTGTCCAGATAATCTTTGTGCACTTTAGGAATGAGGGTCCCGACATATTCTCCTGGCGTTGCATACACTAGTACCATGCAGCTGTTCCAGGCTCAACTGTGTTGGATTTGGCTGTGTGAAATCCCTCTTTTTTCGTAATAATGTTTAGCTATGCCATTGTTCTTTGTTTGTTTAAAAAAGTACAGAAATCATAAGGTTTTATGTTTGGTCAGTCTTTGTGCATTCAAATAGAGTTATCATTATTTGTACAGATACTTTGATATGTTATGTCCCAGACCATCTGCCATAAGGCAATAATTGCTAGCTAAGGCATCGCGACCAATCTGTCCTGTCAGGACAGTGATAGCACCGAGCTTCATTTCAGTAGACAGTGGCTTTTTAATCCATCATAATCCTTTCAATTGTGTGAGTATGCTTACACTTCAAATATATTTCAAAAGGATACATTTCTATTAGGTTATGTTTTTTCCCAAAACCTTTGTTATAGAATAGCACCATCTAGTGGTTAATCTGGAAAACTCTTATATGGTTTAGTTGTTATGGTGATACAAAAAGGTTTTAATGGATGTAATGATTTGATTTAGTTGTAGACTATAATAGACTGCATTGAAGTGATTGTGTGTTGTCGAGGGCTGGAAATGGATGGCCTCTGACCGGCCCATGTGTGTTTTCTCAGACCGGCAGGACCTGGAGCAGTCAGACAAAGTAGACGTGTTACAGGAGCCGCTGCTGGAGGCTTTGAAGATCTACGTGAGGAAGAGGCGGCCGCACAAACCGCACATGTTCCCCAAGATGCTGATGAAGATCACAGACCTGCGGAGTATCAGCGCCAAGGGTGAGAGAGACAGCGACATCCTTCACTCACTCGCACGCTCTCTCTCACACACACACACACACACACACACACACATACACTCCTGCATCCGCACAATTCAATCTTCACACTCACTGGCATGTGCACTCTCGCACGCTGTCTCTCACACACACACACACGCACACTCCGGCATCCGCACAAGTCTTCACACTCGTTTAAAAATATAAGTAGACAATCGCAGAAACTCGTAATTGATAAATACATTTCATATTTGATTTTATTGGTAGATTTGATTGATTGTTGATTGATTTGATTGCTACATAATTTAAGTTTTATGTTCTCTCAAATCAAAAAAGTTCTCAACAAGTCTATTTTAGCCAGTGAACAGCCAGTAACTGTGCTGTAGTCGGCGTAGTGACTGATGTCCCTCTTCTTCCGGTGAAGGGGCAGAGCGTGTCATCACCCTGAAGATGGAGATCCCGGGCTCCATGCCCCCGCTCATCCAGGAGATGCTGGAGAACTCTGAAGGGATGGAGAGCCAGGGGGCCACAGCGGCACGGCCCAGCGGGGTGACGCCCGGGAGCTGCAGCCCCAGCCTGTCGCACAGCTCTGCCCAAAGCAGTCCGGCCACGCAGTCCCCATAGAGCCGCCCGCTCACCTCGGACAGACACACAGACCCCACAGTGCCGCCTGCTCACCTCGGGCAGACACACAGACCCCACAGTGCCACCCGCTCACCTTGGACAGACACACAGACCCCACAGCACTGCTCACCTCAGACAGACACACAGAGAGACACATAGATCCCACAGCGCTGCTCACCTCGGAAAGACATGCGGTCACCTTGGACAGACACACAGACCGCACAGCGCCGCCCACTAACCTCGGTCAGACACACAGACCGCACAGTGCCGCCCACTAACCTCGGTCAGACACACAGAGCGCACAGTGCCGCCCACTAACCTCGGTCAGACACACAGACCCCGCAGCGCCACCCACTCACCTCGTACAGACACACAGACCCCACAGCATGACCCACTCACCTCGGACAGACACACAGACCCCACAGCGTCACCCACTCACCTCGTACAGACACACAGACCCCACAGCATGACCCACTCACCACGGACAGACACACAGACCCCACAGCGTCGCCCACTCACCTCGGACAGACATATAGTCACCTCGGATAGACACACAGACCCCAGGAAGCACCACTGTGTTCCCAACACACACCCCCCCCACTCCTACAGTCCTCAAAGGCATGTCCGCAAATGGAAGGCGGTCTCCTTTTGAGTTTTGTCCCCTAAAAAAACAATACAGTAACACTGCTGTAACCGCCCCCCCACCCCACCCCCACAACCAACCTCAAGACTTTCAAAAGCGACTGGAGTCAAGTCCAGGCCAAGATGTGGAGACTGTTTACAGGGCAGGGGCAGGCAGAAGGGGGGCACGTGGACACACAGCTGAACAGATAGGCAGACGGACAGACATTAGGCACTGTTCGTCCTCTGTGGCCATCTATGGCCAGGACTGTACAAAGACCAAAACAACAGGTCTTTCCTTGTTGTTGTTTTTTTAATTTTTTTTTCAACATTAAGAGACAGATTTTTTTCTTACAAAAAGATATATAAATATATATATATTAAAAATAAGGAATGATTGAGATTGAATTGTCCATGATGAAATGAACGGTTTTGAAAAGTTTCCTCACTGTTTCCGAGATTAGATGCAATTGTTTTCCCTCCACTGTTGTTCCTTTCATACCCGTGATACTAACGGAGAAACATCCAGCTCTTTGATTCACAAGGCTGGTGTTGTTTTATTGATGCAAAGGAAAGAGCTACAGTAAAGATGTTTAAAATACAAATGTAATTTACTCATGTGCACAGGACAAAAAAAACCAAAAAAAAGTTGGGATAAAAAATATATATATAATGACACAAACTGTTCCAGGTTGGGTTAGCTTGTTCTTTTGAGGAAGTAATGAAAGGAAAATCTTTTTTTATTAGCTGTGTGTAACGGTCACAGGTTCTTGGGAGAGAGAAAAACAATGAAGAGTATCTTTATTAAGGTGTATTTTAAGTAGCTTCTGAGATGATGTATATATACTGTATTCATTTCTTTAAACTATGAAGAGTTTAGCCTTCACTTGATTTTTTAAATACCTTTTTTGTGTTTTATTTTTATTTTTTGTTTAAGAAAGAATCATTTTACTGCACATTTTACTGAAGGAATCGCATTGATGAGGGACAGACCTATAGAAGTCACATAGGGGGACACCATGACTGTTTACAGACAGTGATAACGATTGATTTTCACTTCACCCTGAAATAAAAAAAGGAGAAAAGAAGATGAGAATGAAAAGGCAAACGGTTCCGTTACTCAGAGGGGAATGCTTCGTTTCCAAATCCGTCTTGTCGCATGACTCCGGAGGGGGTTGGGGCTGGAGGAGGGCACAGTCCCTTTATGATTCCAGAGAGGGTAGAAAGTTAATGTTGTTTTGTCCACACACACACACGGTTCAGGTTCCTTTCATTTGTATAAGAACGAAAGGCTGTCAGAACTGGTTTCAAGGAAGAGAAGAGGAGAAGATCGGAGTGATCCAGGGTTGCTTCTATGCTGCAGCAATTCTCTCTCCCCCCAGGCAAGTGACATCACAGAGATTCACCTCTCTGGCTCTCGTAGGCTGCTCTCAGTACATAACTTTATTGTAGAGAGCTTATTCCACATTTCTATATACCCACACACAAACGCACATAGAGCTGCCTCAGGAAAGAACGGTTATGTCCGCTGTTCTGGCTCTCTCTAGCAGGCATCTGGGTCCCAGAGAAGTGAAGTGGGGCCTGGCTACATCCCCCCCCCCCTCCTGGACGTACTGCATCACTGTCTCTTAACACAGGGACAGTAGTTGCGATGATGATAGCCAGCGATTGACCCCTCTGTATAAATCACAATCGTTTTTCAGTCTTTCAGTTTTTTTCTTTGGGGGAAATCAAATGTTCCTCAGCTGCTTTCATTGGACAGCACAGACCTCGGTACAACGCACAATTCTCTCATGGCTCTCACCTGGAATAGATGCACACACACAGTTTGAAAGATATGAAATCTGTTTAAATTTTGTCAGAATATTGAGCGATTTGAAAAAATAAACCAACATTTAATAATGAATGCTCTTGTTTTTACACTTGTTTTTTGAAGAGTGCATCAATTCACGGTTTTCATTTGAACTACTACAATTTGAAGTTAAGTCTGCTGGGTGCCGAATTTCAATAAACAGTATCTTGGAGTGAAGTGATGAAGATCATTTCCAAAATTTATTTCTGATCTCTTAACTTTACAGTTGCAGACCACAATTTTAGTGTATGTTAACTTTAAACCAAATTTTGAGTATTGCATTAATACCTTTATATTAGGAATCTTCATTTGGTTGGGATGGAATTATTTTACTAAAGTTTCTGACGGTATGGATCTTGATTGAACTTGACACAAATCTTTCATCATTGATTTTTAGAACCCCATTCATATCCATGTCACAAGAGCAAAATGTATTTAAGTTTTTTGGGCAAACTCACTCTTATTCATTGGTTTTGACAAAATGATACAAATATTATCCTCAGATTTTTTTGCAGAATGCTCAGTTTCCTGGCCACAAGGTCAAAGAGTTGACGTCTTAAATTGTCCACCCTTCTAATTACAAATACTCCATCAATAAATCTCCACAAGGCTTCAGCCAAGCCATCAGGATAAACTGATACATTGTTTTGTATCTATCTTGTTTAAGAACATTGTAATGTTAACATTATTAAAGGTCTGCAGTTAACGAAACTCTTCTAGAAAGAATCTTTAAAGAAAGGTTTCTTAAAGAAAATGTAAAATATCCACAAGTCGGATGAAATGCGTATTTGAAATTGAGGTATTTACATTTAAAAATTACATTCCTACTCTAATTAAAAACAAATTCAAAATGTGTGGTTGTATTTCACATTATCCAGCCACTGACAAACATTTCATCAACATCACCTAGAATAAGCCCTTGTCAGTATGCCTGGTAAAGACAAGGGAAATCAACCCTGGAAATACTGTCAGGTCTCACAAAAGATGGAAACTGGCATTGTACCAAATGCACAAGGACAAGTTTAACAGCTCTCGTCTCTCAAGGAAAATCACTTCTGATGGACAAGGCACATTTAAGGCCTCAGTATACTCCAAACAAAATTGAATTTGGCACGCACAGGCTATCAAACTGCTATCGAGGACGGCGTTGCGACCAAATGTCAGTATACTCGCTGCGACTTGAGGTCTGTTCGTTTAATGGCGCTCCATGCCAGATGGGAGAGCTTGCTAGTAGTCGCTAGAATAGTAAACCGGAAATATAAATACTAAGGAAGCAAACAACGGCAAGGGCCGAATGTGCCGCAGTCATTCTTGATGTGCAAAATAACCCTATGTTTAAACCATCATACCTTATGATAGGATCCTGTAACAGACGTAAGAAAGTGTGCTCCAGAAATTGCAAAATGTCATTTCTCATTGTGCGTTGTATATAGCAAGTGACTGTGAATTTTGTTTTTGGTAAATGTAGGGACGTTGCAATGCCCGGGCGCAGCGGCGGTCTAGATATGTCTGTGTCCCTGTGCGAGCGACTACGAGAGACTATGGGAAGTCCCCCAAAAATGCAGGCTTTTCATTGGCTGTCGGGTTTTTTTTTCACCATACGTCTCCGATAACTTAGTTGAAAACTCGATCCTCCGTCCTGTTTTCGAAATTTGATGAAACATCGCTCGGTTTAGTCATACGCTACACTTCGTGTTTAGTGCTTTCGAAATCATAGATTGCAAGTTCAGGACGAAATAAAAGGTATATAGGACGTTCATTTAACATTTTATCTTGTTTCTGGTGAAATTTCATTGAAATCTGATGATGCCAAATGCGATATTTTTGACCCGGAATGTGAGATATCTTTGCCCACTGCCTGCCGTGGTTTTTTGCCGTGTCGCGGCATGTGCGCAACATGATCACGTAATGTGATGTATACTGTATAGCCTATGTCAGCGGTTCTCAAACTATGGGTCGCGACCCCACTTGGGGTCGCCAAAGGGTCATGGTGGGGTCGCCAAAAAAAAGTAAAATTTAAATATATATTATTTTTTTTAACCATAAGCATTTCTTTACATTTTTTTTAATGAAAAACAAACTGCCAGTTTTTTCGTAAAATCTGTCCTTTCTGACCGATTATTTTTAATCTACCGACATGCATGAGTTTAATCCAACGCATGCGTTTAACGTTACTGCACTACCCCATTGCATGTGTAGCGCGCCAATACAGCAGTCACGAAAATGGACAAGTTTGTTGTCAGGAGTGGTGCTGGAGGTGAGTCAAATTCTAGCAAAAGACCAGCAGAAAATTACAAAAATACAAATAAAATAAAAAGGAATAAAATAAATTCTCACCTATGGCTTTACATGGACAGGACATGAGGAGGACCCAAGACGACAATGTGTCGTGTGTGGGGAAGTTCTAGCAAAAAAGTTCTAGTAAAAAAAAATATATATTTATGCAATTACTGTACGTTTTCCCATAATTTCATATTTTCTTTGCCTTTGATTTATTTGTTCAAGGACGAATAAGTAAGGAGAATTGATTATGTAATGTAATTTCAGATAATTCAAATTAAGATGTAGCCTATCATATCTTTTTTAGAATGCTTCAATCTGTAATTACTGAAAATTTCATGCAATTATCTTTATTTTTAAGAAAGTTATGGGCATTTATGTTATTGAATCACAGCTTTTGTTTCAAGATAATTGAAAAACAATAGGGGTCAATATGCAAACTTCCGAGTGTAAATATTACCATAACTTCCTTAAAACTTAAGATATGAGATTGAATAAGGTATCAAATTAAAGGTATTTTCATGCTCTATCTGGATAAGTTTCAGGCTAGATTTATAACATCTCAAAATGTTGTAACATCCCTAGTTAGACTATGGGTTACCCTGGCCTATATTACATTTAGACAATTGTCATTAATAAGCAGGGTTAATTTTCTTTTGATGATAACTTTGAATAAGTGGTATCTGACTATCCGTATTAATTAATATACTGTAGCTAATTGGCAAGCTGGTTAACTTGATTAGCACAATTCGTGGTGAAATGAGGCCAAATAGGTAACGTCAAATAACTAATGAGGATTTTGGTAGCAAGCTAATGTTAGCGAGCTACAAAAGCGGTGCATTTCCCCAAGAGCAAAGTTGGCAACTGTATACGCAGAAAAAAATTGCTTGTCAACACCAAATATCGCTGACTACAGCTAACGATGTAAGTAGAGGAACAGCTGGACATGATAACAAGATCTAAACAGGAAATAAGCGGCCAAAATGACATGTAAATAGCGCAACCAATCATGTGACATTGTTGATCAATTGCAGGCAATGGTGTATTGGGAGGCGGTACGAATAGTTTGACAAGTTCGCCTAGCCAGCCTGCAGATCGAAGCCTCATGCGTTGCTTCGTTTTGGTTGCAAACCTGCCATCTTGCCTGTGTGAACACGCCGAATTCGATTTAGTTTGAAGTATACTGAGGCCTTTACAGTTCATCCAGCAACACCAACAGTTAAATGGGGTCATTGTTACATGACACCATTTCACAAAAAGGTAGCATATAGTGACTCTTTCTCGATGTTGATCAGGAATTTAAAGTCGAGAGTAGTGTGGTAACTACTGACATTGATCAAGCTTAAGTCTGTAAACCTCCTCGATCAAACACATACACGCACCTTTACATTTAACGTGTATTTAGTATATCTTAAATTCTCACAGAAAACCAAAATAAAATCAGGCAGATGACATAAGAACAAATGTTTGACGAAGGCACATCCATCTGATTTTCCCATTTTCTTCCAATTTGGTAGCCAACTAACCCCTCCCTGTGTACTACGAGCTCACCGCTGCAACCCTGGGACCGGCAGTGACAAAGGCACCAAACCGCCTCCTCTGAAACAGAACTCACCAAGCTGTCAATCTTGAAAACTGGCTACCGCTATGACCAAAAATGTGCCAATCGTTTGATTATAACTAGAATTAAACTAGTGACGGTAATTTGCTAGCTAGTTAGCTTATCAAGGTAGCTAGTTGGATATTTTCCAATAAGGTTGCTAACGTAAGCTAGTGTGTAGATATGTGTATATGTAGCAGATGAGCGCTGGTACGTGAGCGACTTGAGTCTTTAGCTCAGCGGGCTAAATTGCTCTCTTGTCATGTTGGAAAATTCTCGGTTCGAAACTTGCTGCAGGCAGAACCAACTGCGTTACATATAGATGCGATGTGTATTTTCATTCTCGGTGGATGCTTGCTGAGTGTTGTCATGGATAGCTCATGTTTCTATTCATATTATGAGCTTGCCCGTTATGTCAGTTAGCTACGTTTGCTGCTAGTTAGTTGATGATACAGTTCACAAAATTTAATCGGCTAGATAACTTAGCTATGCTTAGATATGAAAATTGCAGGTGGCTGTAAAATGTAAGGCGTACTGCCGAGTAGCACTTGTAGCACTAGTAATCTTACTTACTTTTTCTACCCAACATCGTTATGTGTACTTAATGCTTAGATGGCTAGCAAGTTACATAGCAGGGGAAAGGTTTGTCTGTTGTGTCGAGGGTTCAGTGCAGCGTAAAAGGTGGTGATCTGCCTCGGGTGTTCGCACATTGATATAAATACTTAGATACCGCATTGGCTGCTGTTGTATGTTGCAGCGATACGTCTGCATGGCGGGCAAGATCTGTATCAAAACAAACGTGTGTTTATTGAGAGATGCAGACTTCCCCTGACCACCCAGCTGACATGTGGTTTTTTGCTCTCTCAGGAGCAAATCCAAGAGCAGGGGAATATTCGACAGCTAACTAGCTTTTGTTTGTTAAATTTAAGCGTTTAACTTAAAGCATTGAAATATAGCTGTTTCGGTTGGCTGCTGTTAGCTCATTCGCTACAGGCAACCAGACCGAAAGTTTTCTAGTTGGGTTTAAGAGGGGTGTTGTTGCCATTTAGTAATTTCTGCACCTGACTGTTCTGAACCACCTCGATGCTGTTTGTATTTTTATCGACTTAGTTACTGTTTTGGCAGTAATTCGTTCAGTGCAGGGAGAGCAATAGATGAATACTTAAATGTGGCCATCGCCAGTGCAGTGTGAGTATTGCAGGGTGATTTCATTTCTGGAAGGAGACTTCCAGGAGGGTTTCGTCTGCGACCGTTGCCAGCTTGTGAAGCATCTCGAGCTGGTCCAACTTGCTGGTCTCGACTGCCCTGCAGAATTTGTAGAGTTCCAGGAACTAATTAGTACCCTCTTTAGAGTTAGCATGCACGCCGAAGCTGGGTAGGGGGGAGCCTCTAGAACAGGTAGGGAGAGTTGGGTGATAGTATGGCGCAAGGTAGAAAAGGGCGCGCACATGCAGGGGCGGCATCTCCAGAGCTTGTGTCCAAGCCCTTGCAGGAAGAGGATCTGGCCCCAGCCCTCTGTGAGTGGGAGGACTGATGAGCCTCAGGGCACCCTGGCAGCCATGCCACCCAGGAAAAGGGAGTTAATCGTAGTGGGGGGCTCAATCATTAGAGGTATCGACAGTATAGTCTGTTCGCGGGGAAAGGAGCCTTGCATGGCATGTTGCCTGCCTGGTGCTCAGGTTGGAGACCTCCTGGAACATGCAGACAAGCTCCTGGCCAGAGCAGGGGTGGATCCAGTGGTCATAGTCCATGTTGGAACCAATGACATAGGTAAGGGTAGGTTTGAGGTTCTGCAGGACAAATTTATAGAAGTAGGATCAAAGTTAAGGAGCAGAACCTCCACAGTGGTCTTCAATGGAATTCTGCTAGTACCACATACTAGTAAAGGCAAGCAGAATTTTATATGGAGATTTAACACGTGGCTACAAACCTGTTATTAAGGATAGGGAGGTACAGACTGCCCAGATGGAAGATACCAAGGCGGAGTATAATAAATCTCAGGATATAATTAATAAAGATTTTTTAGATCATAATGTGAATAGAGGTGGTTTGGCACAGTTATGTGTGGAAGGGAAGGACAACCTAAGTGTGAGGAAGGCTCTTAAATTCATGTGTTTAAATGCTAGAAGCAAAAAAGAACAATTTGGGGAACTGGAGGATGTCATGTTGAATGGGGTTTATGACATCGTTGGGATTATTGAAACTATTATTGAAATAATTACATTATTGTAACTGATGATCCCAGCATTCTCTCCAACAAACAGGCCTCACAGAGGAATGCGTTCTGACTGAGATTCTCGCCTGAGGCCACAGGTGCAATTCAACATGGCAGTACCCTGCTGCTAGATTCACAGCTAACTGCTACAAATCTAAAATATAAATAAAATGGAGTAAAACGTTCTCTCCCAAAGACGACCTGGAGGATTTAGAAAAATACATAGACGAGCATTACAACGAACCGTTCACAATGACAACTCCAAATTCGAGACGCTTCCGCAACTCATCCACAGACACAGAAAACCTGACTGTCGACAATACCGAGGTTAGTGTCTTACTATCAATCAATTCCAAACTTTCATCACTCGATGCTAGAATAGCGCTCATCAAAGTTCTCCACAAAGAATTCCAAGGCGTAAGAAACAGCCTGGAATTCAGCCAGGAGAAAATTTCTTCACTGCGAAAAGAAAATCAAACATGACAAACCACCGTTAAAGCACTTACCAACCAGATGACAACTTTTGCAAACCTGACAACATGTTGCAAACAAAAAGAAATAAATGAAAGAGACTATTCTGGATATAAAACTAAAGCCAGAGATAGTTAAAGAAATACAATTTCACCGTATACACCGCTTAGGAGGAAAAAACGCCAACAACAAACGCCCCAGGCCCATCATTGCCAAGTTCGAACATTACAAACATAAAGAACTTGTTAAAAGCAAGGGAAGGGAGCTGAAAGGAACAAACTATGGTATCAATGACCAGTTTCTGCGGGAGATTCGAGAGAGACAAAAAAATCTGAAAACTTTCTGGGGGAAGGAAAGCGTGCGATTATCACAGTAGATAAGCTATATGTTGATGGACAGTTATACCGTGGCTGTTCTAAATTATATGTAAAAAGCGTCAGTCCACTATGCAATGCTGTATACAATGAGCAAAACATACTGCATCCGGTAGCAAAATCACCCTGTGCTAACCCACTATGTGCCCCAATCCTGTTCTCATTTGTTTGTTTCTCTGTCATGTTGATGTCTTTCAATGTTTTGTGTGCCCATTCATGTATCTATGTACTGACTGTGTCTGCTCTATCTGGCTACCACAGTGTTTTGTGTGTCCATGTCTTGTATGTCCACCTAAGTTGATTTACACTGATTGAATTGCCTATATGTCTGTGCCTATCTATCCAGGCATCCATGTTGTTTTGGGGGAATTGTCAAATAACATTGAGAGGGAAATTGAATGTTTAATTACTGGAAATATTAAGGTGAAATCACAGATATTAGCACATACAACACATTGATAATTAACAAACTCAAACGGTTCTCTGTGGCTCAGTTGGTAGAACACAGCATTGGCAACGCTTAGGTTGTGGGTTAAATTCCCACTGGGACCACATATACTGAGAAATGTATGCATTCACTACTGTAAGTTGCTTTGGATAAAAGCGTCTGCTAAATGGCATATATTATAATATATATTAAATCCACACAAATGCTCTCAATAAAATTAGTAAGTTGGAACATCCGTGGTACTGGTTCACAGGCAAAGAAAACAAAAAATGTCAATCACCTAATCAAGTTAAAGGCTGACATATGTTTATTACAAGAAACCCACTTATCAGAATTGGATCATCAGAAATTAAAAACTTCACAATTTAATCAAGTATATTCAGCAACCTACAATTAAAAGAAAAGTGGGGTCTAAATTTTGATACACAAAAGAATACCACTAATCCACAAAAATACCATTGCTGACCCTGAAGGGCGGTACATTATTATCAATGCCTCCATCAATAACAATAACATTATCATTGCAAGCATATACGGCTCCAATAATGATGATCCCTCATTCTTCCACACATTTTTCTAATCATTAACTGATCTCACAAATTCAACAATCATCATTGGAGGTGACTTTAATACAGTCATCAATCCAGCTCTAGACAGATCAACCATCTCAGGTAATTCCAGAAATTGGCACTCTACAGAAACACTCAAACAATATATGAGTGTGTTGCACGCCACGTGACAATCCCTGGACAGGAACAGAGCAGTCGGAGACGGAGTGGATTTTTGGTCTACGGACCAAGTTTTTATTTATTCCTATGTTCTCTTTCCCTAGACACAGGGAAGAGAACGAGACCGGGTGTGTAAAACAATACAATTTCTTCATCTGTTGTCCTCACAGGTTCGGGACAAAAGCAATAAACTAAAAATAACAAACTAAATTAAATAATTCTTCACCGGAACTTTTCAGTTCCCCTTGTACTTTAACTTTTTCCCTTTATTCCACGGTCTCATCATCCTTCTCCTTCCTGGTTTCAGCCACCTACTGAAGAGATCAGAGCAGTTTTAAGCACACAGGTGTAATCGTCAAACCTGGACCGGTGTGTGCGCTGGCTGCTCTGCCAGTAGGCATGGCCTGATTCGCTGCCGAGACCTGATACCATAATTCATCCCATCATAATCAGTGATCATGCCCTTATCTCCTTTCAGTTAAATACTAAACATTTCAAACAACCTCCCACCAGATAGCGATTCAATGTATCTCTGCTTTAAGATGCAGATTTTGGCACATTCTTTATAAAAGAGTGGGCATCCTCTTGGAAATAAACGATTATCTGGAAATCTCATCCACATTACTCTGGGAAACAGCCAAAGTAGTACTGAGGGGGAAAATAATTTCATACTCATCACATAAGAAAAAAAAGGAACAGGAACTTACCTGGAACAAAAAAAATCAAACAACTGAATGACTCCTATGCTAATAATCCCACAGAACAAATTCAGATCAAACTCAGAGAAGCCACATTTAAATGAAATGATATCATCTCATCTCATCTCATCTCATCTCATTGTCTAAGCCGCTTATTCCTGGTCAGGGTCGCAGGGTGGCTGGAGCCTATCCCAGCATGCATAGGGGCGAGAGGCAGGAATAAACCCTGGACAGGTCGCCAATCCATCGCAGGGCACACACACCATTCACTCACACACTCATACCTACGGGCAATTTAGACTCTCCAATTAGGCTAACGTGCATGTCTTTGGACTGTGGGAGGAAACCGGAGTACCCGGAGGAAACCCACGCGGACACGGGAGAACATGCAAACTCCACACAGAAAGGCCCCAGGCCTGGATTCGAACCCGAGACCTTCTTGCTGTGAGGCGACAGTGCTATCCACTGCACCACCGTGCCGCCCTAAATGATATCATAAATAAATAAAAATTCTGATACAGAGACTAAGGCATAACAATTTTGAACATAATAACAAATCTGGACAAGACAAATCAATTCCTGTGATAAATAATTCAGCAGGGAGGGCCATGCAGTCACCTCAAGACATAAACAACACCTTCCGGGCATTCTATAGCAAGTTATACACCTCTGTCCATTAACCAAATTCAACAGACATTGACTCCTTCCTGAATAATATAGACCTCCCAAAACTTAGCAAAGAACAAGCAGATGAATTGAATACACCAGCAACCGCCCCCTATTACTCATCAACACAGACATAAAAATGATCAGCAAAGCACTAGCTACCCGAATGGAAGCCGTAAACCCACTCCTAATCCATCCTGATCAAACAGGATTCAAGGAAGACACTCATCAAACAATATGCACCGCCTATTTAATCTAATGAACATATCAAAACAAAATAATATGAAAACAATAATTGCATCATTGGATGCAGAAAAGGTATTTGATAGGGTAAACTGGAAATATTTATTTGCAACATTACACAAATTAGATTTCGAAGAATTGTTTATTCATTGGACAAGGGTACTATACAACTCACCAATGGCTACAGTCACTACTAACGGTTTAATATCACAGAGCTTCACTTTGCATAGGGGATCCAGGCAAGGATTCCCACTATCTCCATCACTGTTCGCCCTATTTATTGAACCTCTCGCTGCAGCAATACGTCAAAACAACAACATCATGGGAATCCAAACCCCCAACACAAATCACAAGATCAGTCTTTATGCAGATAATATATTTCTCTACTTACAAAACCCATCAAACTCACTACAAGAAGCCATTAAACTCATAAATACATTCTCGGACATGTCTGACTACTCAATAAACTGGACCAAATCCACAGTTCTGCCACTATGTGGAGATAGCTGGAATGCCACATCCCAAAAACCACCCCTCCCTTTCGCCGCTGGTAACATTAGGTATCTGGGTATTAACATTAGATGACCTAAACCGCTGGATGAATCTACCTTTCTCTATTATTGGCAGAATAGCAACCATCAAAATTGTCGTTCTACCCAAAATCAACTATCTTTTCACAATGATCCCTACCCAACCCACTGCCAACTGGTTTCAAACATTAGACTCCATAACAAGCAAATTCTATTTGAAAAATAGATCTACTATCTAGCAAACCAGCTTCAATACATCAGAAATTGGAGGAAATTTCAATCACAGATTTATCATTTCTCAGTACAGCCATAAAACACCATGACTGTTTTAGGAACACCGTAATCTCAACGACTCTGACAGCTTGGTGGAACATCAACGAAATCACGAAGTCCACACTGACACCCTGTAAATACATCCCGATATGGCATAACCCTGACTTTCAACTCAAAAAAACACCACTTACCTTTTTGTTTTCATGTGTTAAAGATATCACACACCTCCACCACATTTTTCTAAACAACACATTCATAATATTTAAAGACTAGGTCCAGAATTACGATGTTGGGAAAGAACAGTATCTACATTATCTCCAATTAAAATCTGTCATAAAATCAAGGATCAATATAATAAATAATAACCTCCAGCCACCCTCCCTAATAGAATAAATTAATAAAATAACAAATCCTAAGAAAACTCTATCCAAACTATATAAACTACTATCCACAATTGACTTGACAACATATCTACCAATTAAAGAATGGGAAAATGACCTCTCAATCAGCACCAACACAGACTTCTGGACACAAATCTGTATGAACACCTTTTCAATGATGAACAATACTAATGCACAACTAATTCAATATAAAGTAATTGGAGCTCATATCACTTAGCACAAGATGTTTAACATGGGATTCCTAGACTCTGATACATGCTCACACTGTATGCTGAACACCTGGTCATTGACAGAACGTCCCTGCTTTTGGGCTGCGACATTCCACTCTCTCCATCTCTTTGTCTACTGGGAAACCTTTCAGCACTCAACCCCCCTATCAAAAACACCAAACCGAGCAGAAATGCATTAAACATCACACAATGGTTAAACCTTCTCAGAGAATAAATATCAATGGCAAAACCAAATCATACATTTTGAAGAAACTTGGAACCCATTCATCAGTTCCTTAAATTTGCCTGTTAACTATAACCCCACAAACAAACAACATACACACACACATACACACCAAGTCCATATACCAACATTAGAATAGAAGCACCAACCATACACTACCATATTTTACACTCCCTAACATTCTAACACCCCCCAAATATAAATCTCAATTTCTTTATTATTATTGCGTCATTTTATTATTTATTTATTTTTATTTTTCCATTTTCTTTTATTTCGCCTTATATTGTACATCTCACTCTGCAACGTCCTGTCCTCCATCTGCTTGTTTGTGTATCTGTAGGTTGTTAGTCTGGATTTATCTCAGTATATTTGTTTATCTGTCCATCTGTCTGGTTACTTAGATAACACAACAGTATTGGGGTGGGAGGGGGGTAGTGGTAGGATAAAGAGGGGTGGGGGGAGGGGGGGAGGAGGGTAGTGTGGGAGGAGGGGAAGACTCCGGGGACAGACATCACATTTGCATCTAGAACTGCACAATCTGTATACACTTAAAATGTATATGCATGTATATATGTATATGTGTGTGTATGTACATACAGTATATAGTTGAGTGCCCCTAATTATTGTAGTATGATGATATTCCTAGACGTTAATTGTTTTTGGAGAAAGTGTCATGGTTTTACCTTGTTCAGCCGCTGGAGGGCGCTTGACCATGTGATGGTCTGTTCCCTTTGTTTTGTGTGAGGAATCATTGTCATTGGCAATTCCCTTATTTGGTCTTTTGTCGGGGGTTTTCCCGGTCATGGCCAGCTGTGGATTGTCAGTGTTTATTCCGCCTACTATTTAAGGGCTGCGTTTTCATATCTCAAACGCTTCTGTGTAAACCATTGTTACGCTCTAGCCGGTACTAGAACTAAGGTATTAGTTTTCCACTTGGTGGTCTCTCAGTTAAAGAGAGAAGGTACTATTTAGGATCTCTTTAAAAAGGTTAGCGTTGCCACTCTCTGGTTGCCGTTCTAGGAGGATTATTTCCTTTCTAGCTTTGGTTATTGCTCGTCACTCCGGTGGCATTTCCTTTTCGAGATTCATTCTTTTGTTTTTGGGTTAAAAAACTCCCAGAGCTAAAGTCTCTAAAATCATTTAAGTTTCTTACCTCTTCGTTGAAGAGTCCACAACCTTTGGGTTGTTATTATTTTCCGTGGACTTTATGCCCGGAGTTTCTTTTTCTTTGTCCATCCATTTTTCCCCCTGCTCCCTTATCTGTTCGCAGACTTAGTGGTTGACTACTTGTAGTTAGCTTTTAGATATTCGTGACATCTGCGAGTGGCTCTTCCTTCCTCGACCCACACTACAGAAAGGTAATAAATTGGCCGTTGGCCTGTCAGAACACAGTTTTTTGTTTGGTCTTTCATCCACTCACCACCTGGAATGGTGGCCACCCCTGCCACCTTGCTACAACATGGTAGGAACAATCATAGTTCACGCAAGAGATCAGTGCAGTAATACAGTGATTGGCATCGTTGTAGGCAGCTGCATGTCAGTCACTCTCATTCCCGGGCCCCAGGATGTCCATGGGCCCTTGTGCGGCTGCGGCAATTGTATAGCCAATGTACAATTATATTGTACATTGGCTATACATTACATTTACATTTACATTTTAAGCATTATCCAGAGCGACTTGCAAGATTAATACATGTGTGACACTGGGAGAGGTGGAGGGAGGAGTAGAGAGGGCTATGCCTCCCTTTTGGATGCTGTCAGGTGTTCCTGTTCCCTCCCACTGCCTGCAGAGGACTACAGGGCCTTCGACAGCAGCAGCCTCACTTACAGGCAGGCTCACCTGAGGCTAATGAGGAATCAACTCAGCTGTGAGCCATTGCCTTCATTAGGCCTTTATAAAAGCACAGCCTGCCATGCCTGAGGAGGGAGGTTTGGGGCATGGAGGCAGAAGTGCTGGTTTTTGTTGCTGTTTCCCTCTATTGGATAGTTTTTGAGTTAACTGCTTTATCTGCATGTTTTGTTTTAATTGTTTTTGGAGAAAGGTAATAAATTGGCCGTTGGCCTGTCAGAACACAGTTTTTTGTTTGGTCTTTCATCCACTCACCACCTGGAATGGTGGCCACCCCTACCACCTTGCTACAACATGGTAGGAACAATCATAGTTCACGCAAGAGATCAGTGCAGTAATACAGTGATTGGCATCGTTGTAGGCAGCTGCATACCATACCTGTAACACTGGGAAGGAAAAGGTTAGGAATTATTATTATTATTATTTTATTTTTTTAAATGAGGAGTAAGCAGGGATACATATACAAGAAGTGTTGAGGAAGTAGGCAGTGGTGATGACAATTGTGGAGATGTACAGAAGTCAGTGGCAGTGGAGTCTGAAAAGGTGGGTTTTGAGTCTCTGAGTCTCTTCCAGAAGATCGCAAGTGATTCCGCGCTCCTGACCGATTGCGGAAGGTCATTCCACCACAGAGAAGAGGCGAGACCGCGAGGAGCGACTGTCGGGCGCCCGGAGGGATGGGACAGTCAGTTTGCCAGAGGAGGTGAGCGGAGGGGTCTGGCTGGGGTGTAGGGTGTGATGAGTGTCTGGAGGTAAGGGGGAGCAGTTCCTCTAGCCACTTGAAAAGCAAGCACCAGTGTGATACGTGCTACGATGGGGAGCCAGTGTAGAGAGGAGAGTAGAGGGGTGAAGTGGGTGAACTTGGGTTGATTGAACACCAGACGTGTGGTAGCATTCTGGACCAGTTGCAGTGGCTTGATGGCACAGGCCGGTAGGCCTGCCAGCAAGGAATTGCAGTAGTCCAGACGTGAGATCACAAGGGTCTGGACCAGGAGTCCTCTTGGGTGAGCAACGGTCGGCTTAGAGATAACAGAACCAAGTGACTTGGAAGATGATTTTTTTGCCTAAGTCATCTCTTCATGATTCTGGCTACCTCTGGTAAAATTGCCTACATCCTTAATTGAAAAGATCATGCTGTTCCTACCCCGGTAGTATAATGGTCAAGAGTGTGACTTAGGCCATTTTACAAGCTTTCAAGATGGCGGCTGCTTGCCTAAGTCACTTACTCCAGAAGTAATTTGGCCTAAGTCAGGTTTAAAATTGCTTAAGTCACAACGGCATGTTCGTAAATTCATCTCATCTCATTGTCTAAGCCGCTTATTCCTGGTCAGGGTCGCGGGGGGGCTGGAGCCTATCCCAGCATGCATAGGGGCGAGAGGCAGGAATAAACCCTGGACAGGTCGCCAATCCATCGCAGGGCACACACACACCATTCACTCACACACTCATACCTACGGGAAATTTAGACTCTCCAATTACTAACGTGCATGTCTTTGGACTGTGGGAGGAAACCGGAGTACCCGGAGGAAACCCACGCGGACACGGGGAGAACATGCAAACTCCACACAGAAAGGCCCCCGGCCTGGATTCAAACCCGAGACCTTCTTGCTGTGAGGCAACAGTGCTATCCACTGCACCACCGTGCCACCTGTTTGTAAATTAGCCTAAGTAATCTAATCCTCTTATGTTACATAATTGACAGACATCATAATTTGTATGTCAATAGTCTTATATTGTCATAACCTTTTTGTGTGAAATGATTAATAAATATCATATATTCTATATTTGGTTCAGTTTATTCTGTTTTTTGAAAAACTAAAAGAGATTAACAAAGTGAACTACCAAAGATATTTTAAGATAAGTGGGGTCAGCAGAACAAGAGGCCACAGGTGGAAATTAGTTAAAGGTAAATTACGCACAGATATTAGGACGTTTTTCTTTAGACAGAGAGTTGTCAATGCCTGGAACAACTTGCCAGGTCAGGTAGTAGAGGCAGAAACTCTTGGGCTATTCAAGTCTAGGCTAGATGCAGTACTAGATACTCTTTAGATTAGAACATGACGAGCCTAGATGGGCTGAACGGCCTGTTCTCGTCATCATGTTCTTATGATAAAATCTACTGTAACTCGCTTAATTGTCAACCAACTTTAGTGACAGTTAGCTTTTTCACGCGGCGAGTTCCTGTCTTCCTGTCTGCTTCCCCCCTCGGGGGCGAACAGTCAATCGCCACCCCCGAACAAGGCTCCCGGCCAGAGATGGGCGGGTAAAAGCTTTAATTTTAAGGATATGAAGTCAGAAACACATTTTAACCCTCTAAGAGAGCTACAGAGTTCCTCTGCAGTGATGGGAGAACCTGGCAGAAGGACAACCATCTCTGCAGCACTTCATCAATCAGACCTTTATGGTAGCGCTTGACATTCAGGCCAAAAAGTTCAATTTGTGTCTCATCAGACCAGAGAATCTTTTACCTGATGCTCTTAGAGTCCTTTAAGTGCCATTTGGCAAACTCCAGGTGGGCTGTCATATGCCTTTCACTCAGAAGTGGCTTCCGTCTAGCCACTACCATAAAGGCCTAATTGATGGAGTGCTGCAGAGACGGCTGTCCTTCTGCCAGGTTCTCCCATCACTGCAGAGGAAGTCTGAAGCTCTCCTAGAGTGGCCATTGGGTTCTTGGTCACCTCCCTGACCAAGGCCCTTCTTGCCCGGTTACTGAGTTTGGCCAGATGGCCAGCTCTAAGAAGAGTGGTGGTTCCAAACTTCTTCCATTTCACAATGATGGAGCCCACTGTGCTCCTTTGGACTTTCAATGCTTTAGCAATGTTTTTATTCCTTTCCCCAGATCTATGCCTCAACACAATTTCGGAGTTGGGTCCGGATTGATTTGGGGTTCAGTCTGGATCCGGACCTTGGTCCACACTCTGCGAAGCCCTGGGCTATAGTAAGTTGGCCACGTCTGCATAGCCAACTATAATTTAGCAACGGATGCTAGCTCACTACTACTCACCACACTGCACTGGCTCCCTATAGCAGCATGTATCAAATTCAAATTGTTGCTGGCATATCA
Source organism: Aldrovandia affinis (assembly GCA_029706075.1). Lineage (NCBI taxonomy): Eukaryota > Metazoa > Chordata > Actinopteri > Notacanthiformes > Halosauridae > Aldrovandia > Aldrovandia affinis. The sequence continues at coordinate 8,878,920 of JAINUG010000013.1, read as the reverse complement.
GGCCACAAGGGGAACCGCTCCTTTCTACCTCCAGACACTCATCACACCCTACACCCGGCAGCCATTCCACGCGGTTTCGCCTCTTCTCTGTCCTAATCCCCCAGTGGTGGAATGATCTTCCGCACTCGGTCAAGACCGCGGAATCACTGGCCATCTTCCATAAGACTAAAAACCCACCTCTTCAGACTCCTATACATATAAGATGGTTCCTGTCCATCATCATATAGGCCAATCACCCTGACATCTGACATGCATTTCCTTGAATGTCACCATCTTTTTGTGACATATCAGAGTGGGTGGGTCAGTCAACTATGCACAGAATATTATCCTTAAACAATGATATGAGGAAGGCACTGGTAAATAAAGAGGCTATGATGGCCATTTTCATAGATATTGAGGAGGAATATGATATGCTGTGGACAGAAGGGCTGCTTGCAGAGGTGCGGGAAAATGTTTTTACTTAAGGGTGCTGAAATCCCAAACAAAAAAATATAACATTACAATAACGCAACAGAGATTGAATAGTATTGTTTTTAATAGTAGGGGAGAGCGGGGATCAAACTAACGCGGGGTACAAATAAACAGACTTTTTATGTGTTTGCACCTGAGCTACAGTGACATATTTTATGCCATATGACCAGAGTCTACCCTTCCTTATTTGAGCTGAAAGCTACGGGAATCATGGCAGAACAGTCAGAGCTACATGCAAAAGTGTGTTTTACCCACCTGAAAGTGAATATTTTTACCGTAAGAGTTTTTTGATTACTGTGTTGTCGGTGTATGTTAAGGAATCCAAATGTATATCATTTTAATCACCATCCTATTGACAAGCAGTTCCCATACGTTGTATTTGTTGTGCTAGGTAGCAGGCATGGCTAGCCAGGCAAACGTGCAGCCTCCACCCAGTGGGGTTTGTTTTAGCACAGTGTTAAAAATATGCTGCCTAATATAAAGTAGTACTAGTAATAGTAATAGAGGTGCTTTATTGATCTCACCATCAGGAAATGTCATAAATAATTGTACACCAACTAGCCACACATAATACAAAACACATAATACAATGACAAATATATATAAAAGACAGATCAAACACATATACCATGATATATACTGATAAGATGGAATTTAAAATAAACAGCAAAGCAGTGAACAACATGCTTTTGCCTTTTTCCACAGGAAGATGAGAAATAGTAAAAGGAGCACAGACAGGGGAGGGACTAGGGAGGTCCTAGAGATGGCAGCAGTTGAGGTTGCCAAGCTTAAATCAGTTAAGGGTGTTGGCAAGAGCTATGGCATCTGCCATATTACACTCCACCGATATGTAGCAGGGATCACAGAAACATCGTCCATCATTTTTGGCTACTCACGCCACAGACAGGTGTTTAATGCAGCACAGGAAGAAGAGTTGAGGTAGTACCTTAAGGCAGCATCAGCCATGTCTCAGAGAGGTAGGCTAATAAAGGTTAAGATTAGATAAGAAAACCCTCCTGTTAAGTGTGCCAGTGTGTCTTTAATAAGTTAAAACAATAAATTAATGGAATAAGTTACCTTCATAAGAGTTGTGTTAAGTTACACTAATACAAATAACAAGTTCATGTTTAAAATGACCTAATAAAATACTAATTATAATTTCATTTTCAGGTCCGACAGAGTCCTGGAATCACCATGGAGTGGCAGGAACAGGTTTTCTTCTTTACTGTAAAGAAACCCCCAGCTCTCCATTGGAAAACCACAAGCTATGAGTCTCTCCAGGGCAACCAACTTCAACCACATCAATTTCAAAAGCTTCTTTGAAAACCTGGCGAAGGTGCCTGGACCCCACTGCTGCGGGCATAGCTCACACGGCCTCCATCTCAGAGCCCACTGCTGCTGTCACATTGCCTGCTGTCCCTTCAACCTCTGCAGGAGGTTTCAGCCCTGTCCCTGTACGCCCTTTCCCCAAGGCTGAGACAAGGAAGGTCAACACCAAGGGGAGAAAGAGGAAAGTCACCGCAATTCTGACTGACTCCCCGGTCAAGCGTGCCCTGGAGCAGGAAGCAGAAGAGAGGAAGAGGAAGAACTGTGAGCCAAAAGTGAGGCGCAAAATTGGGGAAAAGGGTCAACAAAAAAGAACACTGAAACTAATCTTGCACCAGGGGAGAGCTGTGTCTGTTTGGTGTGCTGTGAAGAGTTTGTCTCATTTGTCCCCGGGGAAAGTGTGAACGAAGAGCTCCTCTTGTGAGGGATGGGCACATGAGGAATGTACCGAGGGTTACGACATGCACCTCTTCCACAACTACGACTAAAAAAAACCCAAGTTATTTATTATGCTTCAGCCTTTCAGGTCTTTCTTATTGTTTATGTGATATATTTTTTTTGTGATCAACTTTTTATTTGTTGTTTATTTGATTGAATATCTTTTGCCTTTTAAACCGTGGCTGTTAAACCTTGACATATGCCAAGGCTAGCAACTATAAATTTGATTAAATAAATGTTTTGTTGCTTACCTGATATGATGTTCCAGCCCATTATTGAATTGATATTATTGGCTCTTGTGCAAAGCTACAATGTTTGAAATAAAAACATCTAATGATGCACAGCCTGTTGTCAATAGATTATTGATTAGCAATCTGATTTTCCTTATCAATAACTTTAGCTCAAAATATGTTTTTAATGTCCTAAATAACATAATATAACATATGCAATGAGAAATATCCTACCTTTTTCACATTCGGTTGACATGTGGGTTCGAAGTCTTGATGGCTGACAAAATCCAGTTTTTTGATCGACGATAGCTGATAAGGTATGAAGTCTATCAAATAATGTTGAACCTGCGATTCATTTTCACCGACATGAGATATGCTACCGGTCAAAAGTTTTAGAACACCCCCATTTTCCAGTTTTTACAGAAGTTTAAGCAGTTCAAGTTCAGTGAATAACCTGAAATGGTACAAAGGTAAGCGGTAAACTGCCAGAGGTTTTAAAAAAAGTTTAGGTCACCAAAAACTGAAAAATAATGTACATTTTTTGGCAGTGAGTAGTTTCCTACACCATCAAAAGGCACTTGGAAACTGGAGGAAACTCTCACAGAAAGAGGTCTGGCAGACCCAAAGCCACAACAAAATCAGAAGACAAGTTTCTGAGAGTCAACAGCTTGCGTGACAGGACAACAGCTTCAAGCACAGCTTAACACTGGTCGAAGTAAGGAAGTCTCAGTTTCAACTGTGAAGAGAAGACTTCGAGCTGCAGATTTGACAGGGCGAGTGGCAGCAAGAAAGCCATTGCTAAGATGGCAAAATAAGAAAAAGAGGCTTGCCTGGGCCATGAAGCACCGCCAGTGCACTACTGAAGACTGGAAGAAGGTCTTAAAATTTGAAATCTTCGGTTCATCACGCAGGGTTTTTGTACGCCATAGAGTAGGCGAAAGGATGGTTCCTCAGTGTGTGACACCAAATGTCAAACATGGAGGAGGAAGCGTGATGGTCTGGGGCTCTTTTGCTGGATCCAGAGTCGGCGATTTGCACAGAGTGACTGTTAACCCATGTTAACCCATTACTTGTTCCCTGAAAAGGGCCTTTTTTTTTATTACTCTGAAATGTACATTCATTTTCAGTTTTTGTTAACCAAAATTTTATTTTATTAAATTTTTTGACCTCTGTTAGTTTACCGCTTACCATTGTACCACTGGACTTGAACTGCTTAAATTTCAGTAAAAACTGGAAAATGGGGGTGTTCTAAAACTTTTGAACGGTAATGTATATAATATATATTGCAGTGGTGGGCCGTCAGGGCCTGCAAGGCCTTCTCTGCTGGCCTAAAAAATATCTGAATCACAGACTGATGTTAATTATATTTTTCCCATGAATACTTATTAAATAATTCCAAATGGTCTGTCCGCTTCCTTTCATAGCTTTTCCCCTGGTTGCGGTGCTTCCAGACGTGTATTTTCATATTAAAGCATTTAACCAATCACATTTCAGCCATCATTTGTTGCCAGGGTCAAATAAATCTGCCTGTAGGCCTTCACAATCAGTTCTGCAGGCCCTGTAGCATAAAATAAGTGTTGATCAAACTGTTGCTTCAACCAATCAGATTTTGATTTGCATTTCACACCTAGGCCTTCAGTAGTGCTCCGTCTGAATCAATCCACCCCTCAATAACTATTTTATGGCTATAAAAGCCATCTTATTGTTATGTTTTGAGTGTCTGTCCGGTTTGTTTTTGCACTTTGTTTATTTATCTTTCTTCAGTCATGTTTCATTGTCGTTCTGTCATGCACTTCGGGAAATTCTGTTTCGGTTTTTCCGTCTTCGTTTCTAATCTCGTTTTACTTCCTTCTTACTTTCTAATTACACTTTGTATATATTAGTTAGATGTATATAGTACTAACCAACTAATCTACTAACATTAGGGATTTAGATTAAGTTACTAACACTACTAATCACTAATTATCTCACGCTTCTAACTATCGCTGTCATTCTGTCTCGTCCTATCTCTGTACGCTTCTCACGTTCCGCTTTATTCGCACGCAGATTTCTTTATGCGTTCCTCCTCCTCCCTAAAAACCGAAACATAGAATTTCCCGAAGTGCATGACAAGACAAGGAGAGGAACTCGAACAGGAACAATGACAGACGGGGAACAGAACGAGAATGAAACATGACTGAAGAAAGATAAATAAACAAAGTGCAAAAACAAACCGAACAAACACCCGATGCCGTTGCATCGCAGATAGATAACTCGTATCCAGAATAAATGCCTTTACTGAAGAAACAAACCCGGGTGCTACAGCTGCCACACACATAACAAAGCATCAATAATAACCTCATAAAATTGCAATATTATTTAGGAAAATAGCAACATTTTACTCACCAAAAATCCTTATTATTTGTACACAAAATCCATCCTCCTTTCTTTCCTCAAAAAGAGTTCAATTACTCTGTCGTACAGATTATCCGTGTGTTTCAGTTCCATCAAGAAGTCCTTTTCTATCGCCATCGAAGCTAATGCTGAAAGTCGAGCCTGCCCTGTCGTATTTCTGGCATAAATTTTAATTCGCTTTAGGGCTGAAAATGTCCGCTCAAATGTCTGAATCACAGACTGATGTTAATTATATTTTGTCCATGAATACTTATTAAATAATTCCAAATGGTCTGTCCGCTTCCTTTCATAGCTTTTCCCCTGGTTGCGGTGCTTCCAGACGTGTATTTTCATATTAAAGCATTTAACCAATCACATTACATCATAGTCAGACACTCTCTGACTATCCAATCAAAGGGTGTGAATACGCTGACGTTACCTAGGCCTTCTAGAAGGCCTTCGTGTCCCCAATTCAAAATCTGATTGGTTGAAGCAACAGTTTGATCAACACTTATTTTATGCTACAGGGCCTGCAGAACTGATTGTGAAGGCCTACAGGCAGATTTATTTGACCCTGGCAACAAATGATGGCTGAAATGTGATTGGTTAAATGCTTTAATATGAAAATACACGTCTGGAAGCACCGCAACCAGGGGAAAAGCTATGAAAGGAAGCGGACAGACCATTTGGAATTATTTAATAAGTATTCATGGAAAAAATATAATTAACATCAGTCTGTGATTCAGATATTTTTTAGGCCAGCAGAGAAGGCCTTGCAGGCCCTGACGGCCCACCACTGTGTAATCCTCACCTTTGTATTTATATTGCAACTATTCATTATTGTAGTGCAATCTCACTTGTGTGCGTGCCCAGGGGTGTTACTGGGGAAACCAGTTCACTATATCCCGCGAACAGCTCTTTTTTAATAATAATAATAATAATAATAATAACCCTCATTTATATAGCACTTTTCATCGCAGAGCGATCTCAAAGTGCTTAACAGAAAAGCAGTAAATAAAATATTATTTCAGTCATCGTCTCTCCCCCCTCCGGACCTTACCGCATAACCAAAGGTGGTGGCAGCTAACGATACCCGTTTATATGTTGTAAATCTAAGGTCCGCTACAAGTAGGCCATAAGGTGAACCCGTTTTTCGTTTCATCTCGTTCCCATCAAAGCCGACTACATACTTTTTACTTCATAAAAAATATCTATTGGTGTTGAGCGAGAAAAAAAAAAGTTCTACTCGTGGAATCCTGCAGTTATTTTATAATCAGTGTTTAAATTCGGTACTAGTACGTCCTGGGCGTAATCAATAGTTTGTTGGTGTGGTGAAGCGGCCGTCACGTGATCCCGCTAGACCAATAAGGTGGCCGCTTTTTGGAACTAGCTTCCAAGATGTCTGCCTCCACGTCGTTAACAAGCAGTAGTGAAGATGAAGGAAATCCTGCCAAAAGTCCTCCGAAAGTGTGTTTAGTGCTTTCAAAATGATATATCGCAAGTTCAGGACTAAATAAAAGGTATCCAGGACGTTAATTTAACATGTTATCCTGTTTCTGGTGAAATTTCATTGAAATCTGTCGATGCGAAATGCGATATTTTTGACCCGTAATGTGAGATATCTTTGCCCAAATGCTCACTGCCATCGCAAAAAATGTAATTATGTGATTAATTGATTATGTAATGTAAGTTCAGATAAGATAGATTTGTTCTTGCACTTACCTCAGCACTGGTTATGCTCTTGGATGCTTGTTTAGTAGGGAGATGTACTTATGATTTCCGGTGACTAGCAGTTCTCTTGCTTACCTACGTTAAATGCACTTATTGTAAGTCGCTTTGGATAAAATAATCTGCTAAATGCCTGTAATGTAATGTAATGAATGTGAATAAAAAAACGAAAATCATATGCTGATGGTTCTGCTTGCAACTTTATTCTTGCAGCATCTGTGAGGCCATTGACAGCTACAGTACATATAGAACCTTAGGCAGAGGTCTACTTCGACCGAGATTTGACAAAGTAATGGACATTCAACGATAACAATGCACAACTTGACTACATTACAGAGGGAATAGAGAGAGGGCTACAGAGCTAAGAAGAAGCAACAAAGGTGAAAGTTTGATGACACAGAGATGCTGTTCTGAAGCAATACATGCACAAAACTGTACAAGTACACTAATGAGATATTTTGTGATGTTAAATTAATCTAAATAAAAGTTTATTTGATTTAAATAAAAGTCAAAAGTACACCTCAACAAAACCATCATCTTTATGAACAGTTAGAACAGTCTGTGTCAAAGCAAGACAAAAAAGTGTCCAAGTCTATAGATCAGAAACAAATCTATCTTATCTGAAGTTACATTACATAATCAATTAATCACATAATTACATGTTGCGAAGGCAGTGAGCATTTGGGCAAAAAATATCGCATTTCGCATCGACAGATTTCAATGAAATTTCACCAGAAACAAGATAACATGTTAAATTAACGTCCTGGATATCTTTTATTTAGTCCTGAACTTGCGATATATCATTTTGAAAGCACTAAACACACTTTCGGAGGACTTTTGGCAGGATTTCCTTCATCTTCGCTACTGCTTGTTAATGACGTGGAGGCAGACATCTTGGAAGCTAGTTCCAAAAAGCGGCCACCTTATTGGTCTAGCGGGATCACGTGACGGCCGCTTCACCACACCAACAAACTATTGATTACGCCCAGGACGTACTAGTACCGAATTTAAACACTGATTATAAAATAACTGCAGGATTCCACGAGTATAACTTTTTTTCTCGCTCAACACCAATAGATCTTTTTTATGAAGTAAAAAGTATGTAGTCGGGTTTGATGGGAACGAGATTCGCTTTCTAGACACATTTTCGGCGTTCACCTTACGGCCTATATAAAGGGCTTGGATTTTAAACCCTGATCGCGTCATCAGGGAGTGGGAAATGTGAAGTATGCAAAAATATTGGGAGATGGAAATTTGCTCATAGGGTGTGGAGATGAAGGGCAGGTGGAGAAGGCGAAGGGGTTGAAGCAGGTGGCAAAAGTTAAAGTTTCTAAAGTGGTAAGAGTAGGGGAACAGCGGAGTGGTGGGAGTAAGGGGGTAATTTCTGGAATACCTAAAGAAATCAAGGAGGATGATATGCTGAAAGATCTGAGGAAAATTAGTAGTTCAATCAAAAGTATTAAAAGAATGAGAAGGGGAATTGAGAAAATAGCAACTGAGTCCATGGTTATTGAATTTGATTCAAAGGTTCTCCGAAAGGAAGTACTGTATACTCTGGGCACATGATGTTCAGTGTTAGGGAGTTCATCCCAAAGCCAATTAGATGTTTTAACTGTCAGGAATTTGGGCATATGGCTATGATGTGTAAAGGGAAGAAAAGATGTGCAAGATGTGGTGGGGGGCATGAGTATGGGAAATGTGGGGAAGGAGTGGGACCAAAGTGCTGTAACTGTGGGGGGGAGCACAGTGTTGCTTCCTGGGGGTGTGAAGCTATGAAAAAGAGGTTGCAGTGCAGCAGATAAAAATAAAGAGAAAGTATCTTATGCAGAGGCAGCTAAGATGGTGGGAGTACGGGAGAAAATAGGCCATGCTAGTAGTAAACAGGATGAAGGGAAAGAGCAGGTGTTGATAAACAGTATTATGCAGAAAGTGGAGAAGAAGATAGAGGAAGAGAAAAAGAGATTGGTGACATTCATAGCAGGAGTTATAAATTCGACAATTGAGTTCAAATCAAAAACAGATAGGATTAAAGTGATTGTTATTGCAGCTGTCCGTCATCTAGATTTGATAGGAGTAAAATGGGAGGAGATTCAGGAAGAGTTGAATATGGCAAGACCAGAAGCGGAATGGGGTGGTCAATAGTAATTATGTTAATCCTCCAGTGGAATGCAAGAAGTCTGATTGCGAATGGTCAGGATTTCAAGCAGTTCATTTACAGTAGGGGAGATAAACCAGATGTGATTTGTATACAGGAATCATGGTTAAGACCAAACTTAGATTTTATAATAAAGGGGTATGTGGCAATAAGGAGGGATAGGAAGGAGGGGATAGGTGGGGGGTGTGTCACCTTTGTGAGGGAGGGTATCCCCTATAGAACTCTAGAGGTAGAAACTGAATTAGAATGTCAGGTTGTATAGGTATGGGCAGAAAGGAAGAAGATGGTGGTTATAAATTTCTATAATCCGTGTAGGAAGTTAGAAGTTAGTAAAATGGAGGAAGTAGGAGTAAATAGGGGTAGTGTTGTATGGTGTGGGGACTTTAATGCTCATAATGTATTATGGGGGAGTGATAAAACTGATTATAATGGTCAGGTGGTGGAGGAGATACTCGATGAGAATCACCTTGTATGTATGAATGATGGGAGAAGCACACGGGTAGATGTGAATACTGGGAGAGAATCTGTGCTAGACTTGACATTAGTGTCTAATACCTTAGCTTCACTGTGTGAGTGGCAGGTGTATCAGGAGGGGACTATTGGAAGTGATCACTATCCAATATATATTAAAGTAAATGTAGCAATGGGTCAGGTCTCAGAGAGTTCAGGAGGTAAATGGATTTTTGGTAAAGCTAATTGGGGTAAGTTTATGAGTGAGTGTGAAAGAAAGTTACAGGAGGTTAGTGAGAATATGAGTGCAGAAATGATCAACAGTAAAGTAAGTGAGGGTATAATGGAAGCAGCAGTAAGTGCTATTCCTAGAAGTAAAGGGAAGGCTAAGAGAATATTGGTGCCGTGGTGGGATGATAAGTGTAAGCAAGCAGTAAAGGATAGAAATAAAGCATTTAAACTGGTTAAAAGAGATCATAACATGATTCATTTAGTTCAGTATAAAAGGGCTCTAGCAGTGGTTAGGAGAACAATAAGGCAGGCTAAGAGGACTTATTGGAGGGAGTTCTGTGGGACTATAGGGAATGATACTCAAATAGGAGAAGTTTGGGGAATGGTAAGGAAAATGGGGGGAGATAGGAGGGAGTGGAATTATCCTGTTTTGAACTCAGGTAGTGAAATGGCAATAACAAATAAGGAAAAGGTGGAGTTAATGGTAAATACGTTTGTTAATGTGCATAGCTCTAATAATCTGACTGAGGAGGGAAAGAGGGGCAGGGAAAAAACTAAAGATGGAAATAGGTAGGCGTTAAGGAGGAAGGGTGACAGTGAGAATGAGATAGATTTACCATTTACTGTTGGGGAGTTGAGGAGAGCTCTAGGGAAAACAGGGATGAGTGCAGCAGGGAATGATGGAATATGTTATTGTATGATTAAACAGTTAGGGGAAGGAGAATTAAACAAGTTATTGATGTTATTTAATAAAGTATGGAAGGAGGGGAGAGTGCCTAGGAGTTGGAAGGAAGCAATTATAATTCCAATCAGGAAGCCAGGTAAAGATCCTAGTAATCCAGCTAATTACAGGCCCATTGCTCTAACGTCCCACATCTGTAAATTGATGGAAAGGATGGTCAATGAGAGGCTTATGCATTTTCTGGAAAGGAGGGGTTGGTGGCAGCATATCAAAGTGGCTTTAGGAGAGGGAGGGGTACAATGGATCCAGTGGTGTGTTTGGAGGATGAGGTAAGAAAAGCACAGGTGAAGAAGGAGATAGTGGCTGCAGTGTTTTTTGATGTGGAGAAGGCTTATGCTATGTTGTGGAGAGAAGGGTTGATGATTAAGCTTCATAGAATGGGAGTTGGGGGAAATACTTTCAACTGGGTTATGGATTTTTTAAGTGAAAGGGTTATTCAGGTAAAGGTAGGGTCAGAGCTTTCAGGGAAACATGTGGTGGAGAATGGTACGCCCCAGGGAGTGTGATTAGTCCGATGTTATTCTCAGTCATGATAAATGATATTTTGAGAGAGGAGTCCAGTGGGATTGGGAAGGTCTTTGTTTGCAGATGACGGGGCTTTGTGGAAGAGGAGGAGGGAATTTAAAGTATATAGTTAAGAAACTGCAGGAAGGGGTAGATCAGGTGGAGAGATGGGGAATGGAGTGGAGTTTTCTCTGTGGAAAAAACTAAAGTTATGTTCTTTACAGGTAAGAAAAGTAGGGAGGTAAGTAAGTTATATGGAAATGAGTTGGAGAGAGTGGAGAGTTTTCGATTTTTGGGAGTTCATTTTGATTCCAGGTTAACATGGAGAGAACATATTAGTAGTTTAGTGAAGAAAACGAAGAAAGTTATAAATATAATGAGATGTCTGGTTGGATTAGATTGGGGAGCTGATATTAAATCATTAAAGTATGTGTATGTAGCATTAATCAGGTCAAGATTAGATTATGGGTGTGTGGCAGTGGCGGGCCATGCATTTCACACCTAGGCCTTCAGTAGTGCTCGGTCTGAATCAATCCACCCCTCAATAACTATTTTATGGCTATAAAAGCCATCTTATTGTTATGTTTTGAGTGTCTGTTCGGTTTGTTTTTGCACTTTGTTTATTTATCTTTCTTCAGTCATGTTTCATTGTCGTTCTGTCATGCACTTCGGGAAATTCTGTTTCGGTTTTTCCGTCTTCGTTTCTAATCTCGTTTTACTTCCTTCTTACTTTCTAATTACACTTTGTATATATTAGTTAGATGTATATAGTACTAACCAACTAATCTACTAACATTAGGGATTTAGATTAAGTTACTAACACTACTAATCACTAATTATCTCACGCTTCTAACTATCGCTGTCATTCTGTCTCGTCCTATCTCTGTACGCTTCTCACGTTCCGCTTTATTCGCACGCAGATTTCTTTATGCGTTCCTCCTCCTCCCTAAAAAACCGAAACATAGAATTTCCCGTAGTGCATGACAAGACAAGGAGAGGAACTCGAACAGGAACAATGACAGACGGGGAACAGAACGAGAATGAAACATGACTGAAGAAAGATAAATAAACAAAGTGCAAAAACAAACCGAAACAGACACCCGTTGCCGTTGCATCGCAGATAGATAACTCGTGTATCCAGAATAAATGCCTTTACTGAAGAAACAAACCCGGGGTGCTACAGCTGCCACACACATAACAAAGCATCAATAATAACCTCATAAAATTGCAATATTATTTAGGAAAATAGCAACATTTTACTCACCAAAAATCCTTATTATTTGTACACAAAATCCATCCTCCTTTCTTTCCTCAAAAAGAGTTCAATTACTCTGTCGTACAGATTATCCGTGTGTTTCAGTTCCATCAAGAAGTCCTTTTCTATCACCATCGAAGCTAATGCTGAAAGTCGAGCCTGCCCTGTCGTATTTCTGGCATAAGTTTTAATTCGCTTTAGGGCTGAAAATGTCCGCTCAAATGTCTGAATCACAGACTGATGTTAATTATATTTTGTCCATGAATACTTATTAAATAATTCCAAATGGTCTGTCCGCTTCCTTTCATAGCTTTTCCCCTGGTTGCGGTGCTTCCAGACGTGTATTTTCATATTAAAGCATTTAACCAATCACATTACATCATAGTCAGACACTCTCTGACTATCCAATCAAAGGGTGTGAATACGCTGACGTTACCTAGGCCTTCTAGAAGGCCTTCGTGTCCCCAACTCAAAATCTGATTGGTTGAAGCAACAGTTTGAGCAACACTTATTTTATGCTACAGGGCCTTCAAGTTGAGGCAGGAGAGATGCCGTTGGGGATGCGACGAAAGCATCTGATGGTAAGTTATTGGATTAATTTGAGGGGGCATGAGGATAATCATCCGACTAAGACGGTTTAGGAAGATTGCTGGGAGAGGGGAAGAGCAGAAAAAGCTAGTTTTGGGTGGGTAGGTAAGAGTAGGGCTGAACAAATACAGGTTCTGGAGTTAGAGTTTGGTCCAACTGTGTTGTGGCCTGTTAGACCAGTGTGGACTATGGAGCAGGTAGAGGTGGATTTTGACATTCTGAAGGTAAAGAGTAGGAGTAAAAATGTAGATTTAGTAAAAGAATACTATAGTCATATGGGTAGTAAGTGTAGGGAATATGTATGTATTTTTACAGATGGGTCTAAGGATCCACAGAAGCAGGTAACAGGGGCAGCAGCTGTGATTCCTAGTAAAAATATAGAGATTAAAAAAAGGACATCAGATTATTTAAGTGTGTATGCAGTTGAGCTAGTGGCCATTTTGTTAGGGTTAGAGTGGGCAGAAGAAGGGGTAGAAAATAAAATAATCATATGTAGTGACTCGGTGGCAGTGTTGTCTAGTATCAAAAGTGGGGTAGGTAAAAGTCATCAAGATTTACTATATGAGGTGCTATACACAAAAGCAAGGGTAGATAGGCAGGGGAAAATTGTTAAATTTATGTAGGTGCCAGCGCATGTGGGAATACCAGGGAATGAAAAAGCAGACAAGGTGGCTAAGGAAGCAGTCAGGAGAGAACAGGTGGACATCAATATAAAACTTTCAAAATCAGAGGGGAAAAGCATAGTGTGGGGGGAAATAGTAAATCAGTGGCAGCAGAAGTGGGATAAGGAAGTAAAGGGGAGACATTTACATGAAATACAAAATAAAGTGGGAGTGGTAGGAAATAGTGGGGATAATAGGAAAGAACAAATAGTAATTAGTAGACTGAGAATTGGGCATAGTAATTTGAATGGAACACTTAATATAATAGGAAAGCATCCGTCTGGGCAATGTGATCTGTGTCAGGAAAGGGAGACGGTGGAGCATGTCTTAATCTCATGCAGGAGATATGAGGAGGAGAGAAGGACTATTCTGACTGGACTGCAGAGACTGAGACAAGTAGAGTTGAGGGTGAAGGACATTGTGGGTTGTGTGGGAGAAGTGCAGGGGAGAAAGGTGTTGTTCAGTTTTTGAAAGAAACTGGACTAATCAAAAGACTCTAGTAGAGAAGCAGTTGATGGAGGTAATCAGAAGGTGGCGGTAATGCAACAATTTGGATGCGAACCGTCGTTAAAATCCACAGAAGAAGAAGAAGAAGAACCCTGATCGCTGTAACTTACGTCATGGTTTTACCGACCGTTGCCTCTTGTTGGCGGAATATTTGAATTGAGAAAAGGAAAGAGAGGAAGAGATCCGAACAACAGGTAACGTTAATGTCAATTTCAAAACCGCTTTGGGTGTTAAGCATTTGGTTGTGAGCATAAATGCCATTCTATTTGGAAATACGAAGTAGAACTAGCACTTGTTTATCATTTGGAAGTAGGTTGCTTGCGGAGACCCATTTAAGGTTAGCTAAGAGCTAACTAGTTACCATTTTGCCTTTAACTAAGTTACTATATTGCTAAAAAGGTATTGGTTATTTAGCATCCAGTTGATTTTGATAACTAGCTAGCTAACTTGCCAACGTTAGCTATATAGCTAACATTGTTTTTAAAATATAAATTCGTGTGGAAAGGGCTAGCTGTCAGCGTCCGCATGCCCTACTGGCTAGGCTACAACCAGGGTGGCTAACTAGCTGACTGGCAAACTAATCGTTCGTTTGTTAATGTTGGTTTTGAGATTGTTGGGTTGCTAGCTACACACTTGTTTCTGGTAGGAGGAAGATGAACCGAGCGTCCAGCAGTAGACAGTCCGTGCTGCCGCAGAGAGTGGCTGACAACAGAATGAGCATGGTTAATGCCACTCCACAGAGGTGACGAACTCAGTATTCACACTTTATTTTTTTTTTCAACTAAATATCTGTGGGACATAAAACTAATAGCATCGAATTATACCAACATACACTTTTGTTTTCTTCATAAAGCAAGGAGTCTGGTTTTGGAAAGCCGAATGGTCCAAAACCGCAGTCCGGTACATCCGAGAGACGCACAAGCTTTTTTTTGGAAAGAGGTCAGTCGGGAGGTTCAATACAACATGTACGTTTGTTGGGGAGAGAACTATATATGTATTCAAGAAGCGGCATATGAAGTCTTGTGTGGCTAGAGCAAACGCAAGAGAAACCGTAGTTACACGTAATTCTAAGTGCGTTTACAGTAGGAGTCATAGACCGTTTCCATGTCGAAACCGATTTTCAGTGGTATGTTTTCTCATCATAAACTGTATTTTTGTATTGCACCTTTAATATAATAAAATTGCAGCCCACAGTACTTCATAGCATAGGTCAGACACAACATTTTAAATAAAATAAGTGATGCATAAATGGAAGATAAACAAATTAATAAAATGACAAATCCAACGGACATAATAATTACAAAAGAAATACATTTATAATGCACTTATTGTAAGATACAATTTTACATTGATTCAAGCCATAAGATAAATCATATTTAGGATCTCATTTTAAAAGCAAAAATGGCAGGAAAATATTGTGATAGGGCTGATATCCTGTTAACCTGTGAGGCTCATGCTTATGAGACTGAGGAGACTCTCAAAGCAAACACTGCCAAGCACGGTGCAGCAAAGTAACAAACAAGGGTGTTCTGAGTGTTGGATTAAGCCACAGTTCCTTGCCATATGTCAATGACATTCTTGAAAAAGGGTTATCTTAATTTGCGTGCTTTCCTTTTTAGGGCCAGTGGGGCTGGCATGCATCGCAACAGCAATTTTGGAACATTTGGAGGTGCAGAGAAGATCAAGGATCCCCGACCCCTTCACGACAAACCATTTGTCCAGCAATGCATCAAACAGCTATGTGAGGTAAGATATTATGACCACCGCTGTTGCCAGGTTTGTGCTTTTGGTGTAGCAATTTCATGAATAGGTTTCAGACGACGCTTTCCAGAGTTTCCGGTTTTTAACTTCTTCCTCTCCCACCTTTGGGATTGGTTTACTTTTTTGAATGATAATATAACCATCCCCTTTCCCTAGTGCATGGTCTAACAGGAACACCCTGAATCATCTGTGGTGGCTCATTCTCTTGTTTCCCACAGTTTCTTTCAGAGAGAGGCTTCCCTGGCACAATGTCCATTAAGTGCCTCCAATCCCCATCCACCAAAGACTTCCTGAAAATCTTTGAGTTCATTTACAGCCTCCTGGATACCACCTTCCAGATGCCAACGTCCAAAATTGAAGAGGAGATTCCCAGGATGCTTAAAGACTTGGGGTAAATGAACCCAAAATAAGAAATGGGACCTTAAATGTTGTTTAAAAATGCAAGAAGTTGTTGTTGATTTGTTTACCTTATTTGGTTTTCAAAATTTTAAATGACCCCCTCACTACTTTGTTTTTCTCAATTTCACTTCAGGTATCCTTTTGCCCTCTCGAAAAGTTCCATGTACTCAGTTGGAGCCCCTCATACCTGGCCACAGGTTCTTGGGGCTCTGATCTGGCTCATTGATACTGTGAAGGTAAGTCCTCTTTAGTGAACAGAAGGAGGGGGGAGGGGGTAGGGGGTAGGGGGCGATGCAGAACTATCTCCACAACAATGTGACCTAATTTAACACAAATATTTTTTTTATCGCCTGTTTCTTCTCAGCTCTTCACCTCTATGAAAGAACAAGACCTTCTCTTCTCAGATTTTTCTGATGGTAGCTCTGAGATTGAGGATGGAGTTGAATTTAATAAGGTAATAGACCGTCTTGTTTCAGCTGTCTTCTAGCTAGAAAGGCATCATCACTCATTTTCTGCTACTAGAAAGGAATTTGTCATTGTATTTTTACAGCTGTTTATGGAGTACACCTCTGAGGCCTACAACCGATTCATGCAAGGTGCTGACACATTCGAAGAGGAGGACCAGGAATATATCACTAAACTTAGTAAGAAGCCGTGTCGTGTGTTTCACCAACCTTAAACTTTCAAGCATACTTTATTGAAAGTTGGCCTAAACCTCGCACATGACACAATTTCCTGCAGAGAAGCTTTACAATGTGGACGAAGCCCTTCTGGAGTCTCTGGCTGAGAAACACAGAATTGTGACCGAGGAGGCCGAGAGGCTGGAGAAAGAGAGTCACAAGGTTTGTGTGCCTTATGTTTGTGTGCTTTATGTGCTGCAGAGGATACAATTGATATTGAATTGTTACTGTACTGATTAGCAATTAATTGCTTATCTTGACTGACTTCAGTCTTATGTATACTACACATTGTTGCAATATAATAGCTGTTGGATTTGAAATTCCAGTAAATCAATAAAATGGTATTTAGATTTAAATATCAACTATAATATTCACACTCACAGGAGCATGTAAGTAGGATTAAGCAGGACATAATTTGGTATGGTATGTAGCCATGGTTTTAAATTGTAATTTTATAATATTCCAAACATGTTCTCCTGTAAGATTATGTAAGTGACCCTCAGACATACTGGTCGCTTTGCCTGATTTATTTTGCCCAATTGTGTTTCACAGGATCGATTAATGGCTAAAAGGACTGAGAAGCTAAAGCTGCAAACCGATCAACAGAAGCTAAAGGACTATCTCTGTAAATTGGAGTCCTTCAAAACTAATCTTGAAAGCAAAGCGTCAGGAATATCTGAGGAGCTGGAGGCTGCAGGTGAGTCAACTCTCAAAGGGGCTGTATATGTGAAAATGGAAACCGGTTCCCCTAGTTAGGGTGCCCTTACCAGTTAATAACCTAAATGTTGCTACAAATAAACAAATGCAATCTTTCCTATTACAACTATTGGATTTAACTATTGGAGAAGCAATGTTAAAGATCTAAATAAAGTGGGTTCCAGAAAGTTATGTCTCCATATTCTCAGGTCTGCAGACTGAGACTCTAAGGCAGGAGCAATCCAGACTTCAGCACATATTGGTGAACCAGAAGTTCTCACCTGCTGACATTGAGAGGATCAACCGGGAGAGAAATGAGCTCCAGCAAACCATCGACAACCTGAGCAGAAACCTGGAGGAGGCTGAGCAGCACATGTGGAACGAGGAGATTGCACTGGCCAAGGCCAAGGAGAGGGTAAGTGCCACAGTGGGACAAAGGTTAGGGTGGCAGTCACTGACTTCTCAAACAGTGGACCAATTTGCACAGTTTAATTAAATTTAACGTAGCAGTCCGTCAGCTGCAACAGCTTTTTCCCCCTTTCTCTTTTCAGGAAAATATTCAGGGTTTAGTAATTTAAGATTTCTAAGGACTGCTGAAACAAAAAGTCTAATTAAATGACATCACAACGTATCACTGGATGGACACTAGTCAACTCTATACCTCTGCATATGATCACCCCAACCCACCCTAATGTAACATGACTAATACAGGGTTCCCGCGCTGGTCTTAAAAAGCCTTAAAGTCTAAAATCCAACAATCCGATTTTTAAGGCCTAAAAAGGTCTTACATTTTAGTTATTAGGTCTAAAAAATGAGGTGCTAGGTCTTAAAAGTGAGATTAGCTCTCTATTGTGTTAAAAATGTTTTGAGTGTCCTGCAAAGAAATCAGTCCTATCTATTTACACGGAAATTAATCAAGCTGGAACCAAAAAAATGCAAATTCGCTGGCCCCGGGAGAAATTATTGGCGAACGAAGCTACGTATCGTTCGAGTTGGTTGAACGTAGACAAGAGCTAGCTAGCTAACTACTCGTGTTTTGTTTTGATTTTCCTCGCTATGTAATTTGATAAGCCATGGGCAAGTGTAGGTTTAATGAGCTATGGGTAGAGAAAAGCGCGTTTAGGTCCTGGTTAAAAGCAGTGGATGGGAATCCGCACGAAGCCCGTTGCACTTTATGCAAAACAAATATTGAACTCGGAACATTAGGGGTAAAGTCTCTGGAATCGCATGCGAAGTCCTTGAAACATGAGACCCAAATAAGAGGTCTGCAACAAACCAGACAACTCTCCTCCATGCTTCCTCCTTCGGGGGACGCAGTGCCTGCAGCTCCGCCTCCGGCCTCCCAGCTCCCGCTACCGCGGCCCAGTCTCCCGTACCTCTAATCGGCCTCCCGCTACTCAAGGAAGAATCAACCTTGCGCTGGGATCCACGCCAACACTGGTGGCAGAAGTGATGTTGACGCTGGAAACCGTAGTTAAACACCAGTCCTATAACAGCAACGAAGGCATTGGCAAGCTTTTTGCCCGCATGTTCCCCAATTCTGACATCGCGAAAACATTTGCGTGTGGTGTTGATAAGACGGCTTATATCACAAAGTTCGGTTTGGCGGAATACATAAAGAGGGATCTCGTCGCGAAAGTCAACAACGGACCATTCGTTGTTATGTTTGATGAAAGTTTGAACAAGGCGACCAAGACCAAGCAGCTGGACATACATGTTCGTTTCTGGGATGAGGGGAAAGTCCAGTCTAGGTACCTGGGGTCCCAGTTCATGGGACATGCAACAGCGCAGGACTTGCTGGCGAATGTCAAAGTAAGTAACGCAAATCAATTATTGATCTGTTCCATTTGGTAGCTATTTTTCTATAATGCCTTTAGCTGTAGTGTGTCACAGCTAACTTTACATCAGTGGGCCTATTGTAGGCTAACGTTAACTTAGCCTACTTGTCTCATCTGTGAACATACTAGCTACAGTACATGTTAATTTTCAGCTTCATAGGAATGAGTGTTTGAGCACATTTGAAATGATTGTTGTTAGCCAATATTGAAATTATCACAGCCATATTGGCTACAGTGACCTTTTTATGTCAACCAGTGTAGTTTCAGTGAATCTAGAATGACCAATACATGTCTAATTGTTGATGTACTGATTTATGTAATTTCTTTCTTTATATGTTTTGTGATAGGTGATGTTATACTGGAGCAGTTCGGTGCTCTCCTGTCCCTTGAGGGGAGAAGTGAGGAGTTCCACTCTTTCCAACCCATGCGAAAGAGAGTGGATGTCTTCTTGCGTGATGTCCTCAGCGAGCCCTACCCTGACCTCTGGGCTTTTTGCCAGAAGCTGCTCATCT
This sequence comes from Aldrovandia affinis, assembly GCA_029706075.1. Taxonomy (NCBI): domain Eukaryota; kingdom Metazoa; phylum Chordata; class Actinopteri; order Notacanthiformes; family Halosauridae; genus Aldrovandia; species Aldrovandia affinis. The sequence goes on along the minus strand of JAINUG010000013.1, from coordinate 8,859,374 downwards.
TGTCCCAGGCAGATGGCCGAGCTCATCTCCAAGTCAAACATCCTGCGAAAGGGCAGCAAGAAGAAGTTGGCGAGCTTGAGATAATTGAGAAGGAGATAAGAGGCAAAGGGAGCAGAGCTCAGAAAGATTGAGTGACATTTTTTGTTGTTGGGGACCGGTTCAGTTTTCACAAAGTTTTCACAGAAATGCCCCAAGTAGTTCCTCCCCAGCTCTGTTACATAGTAACAAGTGTCGTGTCTCTTTGTATACATACTGTAACATTAAGCTGTTATAAGCTTTTGTGCACTTTGTTCTCTTCACTTTGAAGTGACTTTCTACAGTTAATAAAAATATAAAAATAAATGTACTTTTGAGACTTATTTATTTTATATTAATTATTCTTCAGACTTTTTTGTCTGTATGGCAGTGAAATCCCTAATTTCATCACCCCGAGGATGACAAAAAGCTATCATATGGTGTCGCGAATAGGTCTAAAATTCTATTCAAAGAGGTCTAAAAAAGGTCTAAAAAAGTCTTAAATTTGACTTGTTGAAACTTGTAGGAACCCTGTAATAGCACTGTTATCAGTTGCTGTTCTTGATGCCTTCTGGTGGCTCACACAAATGTGGTGTTTTTGGTTGCTATAGCAATAAGTGATGTTGTGGATTTTTTTGTTGTGACTTGGACATTTTCATGTTCAATGCAATACAGTTAATTTCTGGGTGGGCGAGTTCTGTTTCGGAGGAAAAGCAGAGGTCGCTGCCCACGGAAAATTGGCCTGCCTCGAGTAGTCGAGCGACGGACCTGTGTGGGGAGGGATAATCGAAATAAATAGAGGGTGCAATTGGCTGCCAAATTGGGAGAAAAACTGGAAATAATCTGAAACAAATTTTTATTTAAAAAAAGAGAAATTCTTACCAAAAAAAACATAATAATGAATAAATAACAAAAACATAATAAAAAATGCATTATGCGATGCGAAATGCTGTGCCAACTCGGCCAGGAGTCCCGTTCGGGGGGCGGCGAAGGGGGGAGGGAAGCTGACACAAGCTCACTGCAACCACAAAGTTTCCCTGCATGGATCAGAATCATGGGATAGTGACTCGTCCTGTAGTGGGGGCGAAGTTGAATCAATAGAGGGTACGATTGGCCACCAGATTGGAAGAAAAACTGAAAAAAAGTTTGCATAAATAACACCTATTTCAGTAACGTTAACTGAATTCTCACTGCCAAATGCTGTAGACATGGCTACTGTAGCAATGTATATAGGCAAGGTATTCTTTAAAAATAATAAAAGCATGTGATGTCTGATATAGCGGAAACTGTCACCCCCCAAAGCTGAAAACGCACCATAATAAAAACTGTATAAAAAATATTGTATTGAAGCGTTTCACTTAATGTTTATTTGAAAAAAAACCTAAACATTAATGAATAATTTCCTTATCAAATACTTGAGCAATCATGCCCATCCTTAGCCATGATTAATGTAAGTAATGCAGAACAAGAAACTTTTGAGTATGCACACTTTATCGTTTACTGAATATTTACATATAAAAACTCATTGTCTGGCACCCAAGCCCACACCAGCAGTTTCTATTTTCAAATGTAAAGGCACAAAAGAACGGTATTTAGTTTTGTTTTGTTTATTTGACATTTCACTATAAAAAAAGACTACATGGTTACATCCTGATGTACATGTACATTTTAAAAAGACATATCAAGGATATATGGTATGATGGATGTTTGCAATCTGAAGCACAGTAAGCCATAACAAACCAAGGACCTCTTGGCTAAGTGGATGGGGAGAGGAAACAAAGACTCATTTTATTTTCCCATGCAGGCTGAAGTAAAGCTTGGAGAGTACCACAAGCTTGCCCGGAAACTGAAGCTCATCCCTGCATCTGCCGAAAATGCCTGTGGGTGGGATTTCGAGATGAAAGTCACCATGGACTGTGAACCATCCACAATAGCACAATACAAAGCTCAGATTCAGGTACATTTTTTAGTTCTCAAATTATAACTCTGACACTTTTCCTCAACAATGTGAAGTGTGATACAATGTTATTTTCCCTTCTAGAATCCTCTTCGGGATATGATTTCTCACGTTGATGAAGAGCTCAGTAGACTTGCCAACAAGAAGTTAAGTTTGGAGGAGGCTGTGGAACAGGTATCATTACATTTTGATATTGTTAATTTAAGTGTATACATGTGTGATGATTTTTTCTCCCGGTTGTAAGGATGTCTCCTTTGAAAATTGTAGGTTTGAAATGTAGCTTTTGTATTGACTTTATTCCCTTTTTTGAGGTGACCTCCATCGTAGCTGATAAAACCAATGACATAAAGCAGCTGAAAGAGAAAATCCGAAGACTTGATGAGCAGCTTGAATATGACATGCAGGCAAGTTGTTTCTCCATGGTATTATAAGCAGGGTTCCCATGCGGGAAAAACCTTAAATTATTCTGCCATGGAAACTTCTGATTCCATGTAGCGTTGTATATATATTTTTTCTTCTTTTCCGATAACTTTACTGCAAAATGTCTGTTCCGCTGCCACTATTGTTGCCACCTGCCACAGCTGTTCTCACACACACACACAATGAGATGTCAATTTGCACTGGCAATCAAACCTGTTAAATTTGAAAGTAAAGTCCATCCAGTCATTGAAAACCTTAAATTTGTCATGGAAAATGGAAATTTGATTTGAGTGGGAACCCTGAATAGATGTTTTATTTAACTGTACCTTTATGCAATAACACTGATCTACGATTTGTTAGCTTTTGTAGTAGGGTCAGCGAAGGTATTTAGAGTTTCACAATATGTCTACAGGGGCCCAGATTAGGGTAAAAGTCGTACTTGTCAAAGGGCAAGTGTCTTAGTAAAGATGCTTGTACTTCCTAAAAGTTACTTGTCCTACTTATTTATTTTCTACACAGACATTTATGTTTGACTTGTGCAGTGTGTGCTCATGGGACTGTGTAGCAGTGAAGCACCCGCAGGTGGTGTTAGTGACTAGTGTTCTGACTGTACAGTATATCATAATGTACACTGTAGTCGGGACTCGAACGAGAGAGTTTTTTCCAGAGTATGGTATGGCAAATATCTTTGCATATCTGTGCATGACGTGTTTGTTACGATGTGAGTGTAAAACAGAAATAGTTCCAGTTAGCTAATTTAAAAAATAATAAAATCCTAAATTCACAGTCGTCAGCAGGACGATCACTTGGAAATCGAAGGTCGTCCTTCTTCATTTTTAGTCGTCTGAGACGATAGGAGGACTGCTAAACTGGGCCCCTGTGTCTACTTCATGTTGCCGTGTGCAGGTCATGTGCCGTACAGTACTTTCCAGAGACTGGGACTTAGTGAGGAAATGGTTTATTTTCATTTGACCAAAATGTGTTCATAAGAGGTGGTGCTGCTGGGGGCAATTATTTCTCAAGTAGGATGTCAGTTCACTGCTTTGTGCTGACTGCTGTCATTGTGTGGCCTGAAGGAGAGTGCTCGTGAGGAGGATAAATGGGCCACTGCTCTGGAGTCAATGGAGAACCACAAGAAACTCCTGGAGAAAAGGGTCACCGAGGGTTACGACCACGCCGTGGAACAGCTCAAGGCTGTGCAACAGCAGTGAGTCCAGTCTGCCTGTTGTGCAATGTGATCAAGGTGTATTCTGCTTAACGTTGTAACGGCGTGATGAAATTTCCATTACAATGAGGATGTTTTGTGTGGGTGGTAGCTGAGAGAATTGGGACTGCACGATTCCAGAAATTGCAATTGCAATTTTAACATGCACGATTCCTAAACCACAGATAGCAGCGATTTTGACTTTTTATTCTTTGATTTTGACACGCAATCAATTACACAAAATGGTATGGACATGCGTCTGTTGGTAATGCGTTCCACAGTGTGCATGTACAGCAGATGCTCACTGGACACCAACATCATTTGATCGCTGTCATTGTCATTGTTGGTTGTGAAATAGTCAATTAGTAGTTGACTTAAATTGGAGCCGCTAGCAACATTCCTCACACTGCAACAATTTGTTTAAACAACTGGCGATGGCATCGTTATCAGACAAGGCAGCAATCTCTCTGATGTTGTTGTACTAATGATGTAAAGGTGGTGTGTGCAGCACGAGTGGTGGTTTTCAATGACAATTTACAGGTTTACAGATGCCCAACATTGGTTTCAGTGTCAGAAACATGGAAAAAATAGTACAAAATCAGAACAACTTCCTGCAGCATTACCTGCATCTTATGTCATTTGCAAATTTTGGCTACCTGATCAACACAGAACATGCATCAACGGTGGTAGGAGAAACGTAACTGATAGTGAAATGAACTAGCTAGATATTATTTAGCCAATTGTAAATCTGAACTCTGCTGTTCAGCTAGCTACATAAATGATAATAAGGGAATTTTACTAACTGCAGCTAGCTATTTTTATTTCTGAACCGATCTGGTTGACTTCGTGTGTTAGCTAGCTAGCAAGGGATATGCTAACATTATAATGTATACAATCACAACATCTACAGGGTTTAAACCAGTGGTCTCAAACTCAGTACCATAGAGGGCCGTGTGTGTGTGTGCAGGGGCCTCAAACTCAGTACCATAGAGGGCCGTGTGTGCAGGGGTCTCAATCTCAGTACCATAGAGGGTCATGTGTGCAAGGGTCTCACACTCAGTACCATAGAGGACCGTGTGTTTGCAGGTTTTCATTCCAACCAATCACTGCTGCCTTAATTGATTCCACTATTCATTCAGCCATATGCATGTACCTCTGCAATTTTCAAGTTAAAGCCGGAGCAACAAGACGGTCTGTGCTTTTCCACAATCTAATTGTGTAATAGTTATGAACAGAATTCCCAATGCAAGTATACACTTCAAACTTCTATTTTAAGAGCTTTTTGAAAAAGTAAGGCCGAAAAAAGCCCAATCCCCGAAGTCAACCGTGTTGGAAAAGCACGAGTCAGATCAACACGGCATAGAGAGAACGGAAGAGGGGATTATGACGTTACACTGTACTGAAATGCATTGAGCATATAGCAACTACAATATTCTACACTCTTAGAAATAACTTTATTAATCAACATGACAAACCATCTACTATGTATTCTATCACACGTGATGGTTTTAAAAATAATTTGCTAGACCGCTTTGCGATATTGATAGGGAAAGCAGCTAGCTAGCTACCTAGCTAACATTACTACCGGCTAGCTACTGCTAACATTAGCTATGCTGAGTGCTGGATAGCAGCAAGCTAGCACAGGCTAGATTTGTTACACTCTATGATCCAGCGGTCTTTATATTAAACATTTTCTACATACCATGTCTACGTCTTTTCCATTTCTTTTGTTTTAATCACAAGTAGCTAGCTAGCTAATTTTATAAATCTACCTAGCTCAGTTATGGTATATAATTATAAACGCATCATTATTGTAATATAGGCGCTAGCTAGCTTAGCTGCACTGGTATCATATGACATCCAAAATATTATGCATCTTCCGTCCGCCTACCTACTGTACATGTGCGACGGAAAAATGTCTGCCAGCGAGAGCAGTCGCAGTCCACAGTCCTCCCCTCGTCCTGATGTTTTTATCGACGAGTGGCAATGCCCAAATGGAGATCGCAACAGTGATCCAACCATTTAGGTTTGAGCCTGAAGCGCAGGCACCCGTTCGAGCGGTAGCCCCCCTCCCTATCCGCATTCAAGCCTTGGCACGAGTGGGAAACATTAATTGGTAAAGTGAACACTATAACGTTAACTCCTTATAACATGAATCATGAAAACGCCCACATAGATGAAGACCGTATATATATGCCATTTAGCAGACGCTTTTATCCAAAGCGACTTACAGTAGTGAATGCATACATTTTCAGTATATGTGGCCCCAGTGGGGATTGAACCCACAACCTAAGTGTTGCCAACGCCGTGCTGTACCAACTGAGCTACAGAGCCACTGTAAATACATTTGTTTAGCATTATTAATTAGTTTCATATTTAGTGGCTGTAAAATCAGTAGTAAAAGTGGGAAAACTATTTCTGTTGTAGGTGCACCTGCTGTGTTGCCATGACCACACATTATGAGAGTGTTTGCTGTTGGGAGTACAGGCAGACACTCAACACTATGCGTGACTCCGTCCAACAGTGCGAGTGTATTACCGTACACCCGGGCTTCGCAAATGTTTGCCTGGACGTTCATGTCTGCTATAGCTAGCAGTTAGCAGTGCTAGCAGCTAGCTCCAGATCATGTTCTATCTATTACGTCACAAGTTGCATTGTGGGTAGATTTACGAAAATTTGGCAGATTCTTGAGTTAAGTTTTTAAACTTCAAATATGCATATGTATTTTCAAATAAATATGATCTCAAACTTACTATGATATAGTTAGGGGGTGTTTGAGAGACGTGTCATCACATTTGCAAGGTAAATTCACTGGTGCCTACACTTTAAAGCACAGGATCTAAGCAACGACCGTTACCGTATTGACGATATAAGGCGACCCCCCCTTTCAGACTTTTTTCTTTCTTTTTTTTGGACGCTCAAGATAATGCCAGCCGGCATAGCCTCTTTAGGTAGTCTTGTGTTTCAAAACAATGACTAGGGAGTTTGGTTCCATCCGCAAGGCAAGTTGGCATAAATTGTGATTCGGCTCTTCTCACTTCCAGTTGACTTCACAGTGACAGATTTGTCACCACCTTCTTCACAGTGACAGATGTATGGCATGTCAAAAAACACAGGCGTTTGATCAGCATTACCTATCTGATCGAGGGGGTAAGAGTGCTTTTTTCTTAAAGAAATGACCTTTGAAAGAAGAGAAGCTTCTTCCTAAAGTCAGCGGGTAAGCGCTTGCCCAACTTTTGAACCACTTTTTCGACTTGGTCCCTACTTTGTTTCTCCATGTTTCTGTTGTTCTACCACACTACCAGATGGGCCTAGTTATCCAATCCACTACCTTTAAAGGCCAATTTATGCTTTACAAAATAAATGTCCCGGGACATGTTGCACAGCGTTTCAAGTTTTGGGCATTCATACTTTCCACGACTCGGCGACAGTGTCATTTCTATGGTAACCAGCTGAGCACACAGACATTTATTTACTTTGACAAAAAAGGCTAACAGTGGCAAGCGTTATTTGGCCGTGATACTAGGTTGATAGCTAGCTGGCTAGCTAGATATTGATAGTTTTGCTTAGCTACCGTTCTAAAATATCTATCTAACATAGATATTTTACCTGTCTCACAACTGTTTGAGGATACCTCCTCACCTGCTCCACTAACAATTATTAAAAACCGTCCATTGCAATAACATGAAAGCATCTAGTGTCTCGAAGCGCAGTCCTTTTTTCCAAGTCATTTTACTAGTCCGCGAAAATAAGGCAACTGTCATTTTTTAGGCAAAACATTCTTCGTTACTTTTTAAAAAGATGATTACTAAGGCCCAGACCCAGGTGATTTACTCGTTAGGGCTTCAATGAGTCAGTTCCAACAACAAGGAGAAGGCTACAAAAAACTCAACATTTCAACCTACCTATTTCTACTGTCAGAAACATTATCAGAAAATGTAAGATAAATGGAACAGTTGAAGTCAAGGCAAGGTCTGGAAGACCAAGAAAGATTTCAGATAGAATGGCCTGATACTTTTAATTTTTTTATTATTTTGAAACTAAAAAAATTAAATTAAAAGTTATCTTGCTTTAAAATTTGAAGAAATGTAATGTTTAACTTTGTACCATTTAGAGGTCAGGTTAGCTTCTGTTCACTTGCATATTAATTGTAAAAGGCATTTTGACCAGGGGTGCCCACATTTTGCACCCCACTGTATATTCGGGTCAATACGGTATTTTGATAACAAAAATAACTAATTTCACTTTATATGAATTATGTGCAAGCCAACAGGATAATTTAGCGAATGATGGAACTAATGATCTAATCAAGAGCGGAGGCTGAACTAAAATCCAGCATGCACATGGCCCTCCAGTTTGAGTCCACTGGTTTAAACAGTCTCCAAAACCCGTTTCACAAAATGTTGTGTCTATGACAAAAATGCATATTCAGGGCCCAGATTAGCAGTCGTCCTATCGTCTCAGACGACTAAAAATGGAGAAGGACGACCTTCGATTTCCAAGTGATCATCCTGCTGACGACTGTGAATTTAGGATTTTTACATTTTTGTATTACCTAACTGTTTTACACTCACATCGTAACAAACACGTCATGCACGGATATTCAAAAATATTTCCGAAGTTCCAAATGGGAAAAGCGGCACATTGTCACTCGCATGCAGTCTGTGCTCACCACGTTTGTTGTTGTCATGCCAGACTCTGCAGTAGTCAAGCAAGTTCGCAGATCACGGCACATAGACACAACCAGCAAATTAGTTAGCTAGCTAACCTTGCGTTCACGGACATTGGATATCGATATCTGTGTTTGCTCGTTGCTTGCTAACACAAGGCTTAGTAAGTGATCATGCATTTATCACTTACCAAGCCCTGAATTAGCAAGCAATATGCGTGAACACTGGCTAGCTAGCTAGTTATTGTCTATTCGGTTCAATGCTCGGTTAAATGTAGGAATTATTAGCTAGCTATTACGTTAGCTGCCATACCACACTCTAGTTGGGAATGGAAAAATCTCTAGTCCCGACTAGTGTACTTTATGATATACTGTAGTCAGAACACTAGTCGCTAACGCCACCTGCGGGCACCCGTCAGAGCTTCACTTGTACTCAGTCCCATGAGCACACGCTGCACAAGTCAAACATAAATATCCATATAGAAAATAAATAACGTTAACCGTCGTGTCTATCTTTGTGCTACATACGACGTAGTGATCGCATTTTCAAAGATGTGGAGATTTATTGAGGGTGCAAGTCCACCCCCCACTCAAAAGGCTAAAACCAAAGAAGATCAGCTAAAAACTCAGCGAAAATATGATTCAGAGAAAATTGGAAGGTGAATAGACCAAGGACAAGTAACTTTTAGGAAGGACAAGTATCTTTTCTAAGATACTTGCCCTTTCACAAGTATGGCTTTTACCTTAATCTGGGCCCCTGATATTGTAGGTGTGGGCCTACTGTATATTCCAGATAATGCCCTGTGAATTTGTATTTATTTGTTTTGAATTATGTTCATTCAAGATAATTTGTATAAATGTTTTGAGTTATTTAATGTTTGATTTATTTTAATTCATGTTTGTTCCAAATGAGTTATTGTGACAGCTATATTGTTCAGCTCTAATGATTGTTTTGAATGGTACAGTCAGTTAAATAAACTCCTGTTGGAAATAGCCTAACTGGTTTCAGTTTTTATGATACTGGTATATCCATTCCTATGATCCATCTTAGAAGTCGACCAACTGAACATGTGCTTTTACCCATGTCACAAGTAAATGGTGAAGTGTTGACCCAAATGTTTATCATATCAGAAATAAAATCGCCATCACACTATCGACTGAAGTAACGGCGATAGGATTTTTTATTTTTTTTGTCCATATGCTGCAGCCCTAGTGAGAATGTTTTCATAGTGGTTCATACACAGCTAATATTGAATTGAATACACTTTTTATGAGGAGGGAGGAAGAGGAGGATGTCTATTACCTGACTTGTATGTTTTTTCCCCAGTGATATGAATAATCAGTTTGTCTCTTCATTCAGGTATCACCTGGTTCTGCAAGAGACCAATGAAGAGCGCAGGACCGTGGCAAACAATCTCCACAGTGTGTTTACCACCGCTACCAACCACATGTCCATCGTGGAGGCGAGTCACTCCCTCTACCCTTAATGCACATGCACTTTACCCATAATGCACATATATGTGGACTATGATCATGGACCACTAGGTACAGTGCCTCTTTAAAGTCTACACCCTGTCTCAGAAATGTCACATTTTGTTGCCCGACAGTCTGAAATTGAAACATTGAATCAGACGTTTTCCACCTTTATTTACACATTCACACTTTTTTTTTTATTATTCTAAAATTTCTGAACATTCAATTTAAAATTTAAAAATAGAATAACTGATTGAAAAGTCTACACCCCGCTTATCATACCAAGTGTAATCTAGCTTAGGGTTAGTAACCAATCACCTTCCAGATCACACACCAAGCTAATTGGCCTCCACCTGTGTTCAATTGTAGTGATTCTGATTACTTCAGAATAAAATCAGCTGTTCCTATAGGATTCCACTGCTGGGTAGTGCATTTCAGAGTAAGGAATCCACGATGAGCAACAAGGAGCTTTCAAAACAACTTTGTGGAAAGGCACATATCAGGAAATGGGTATAGAAAGATTCAAAGGCCTTAAATATCCCTTGGAGCACAGTCGAGACCATAATTAAGAAGTGGAAGGTGGTAATATAATTACCATTAGCTGGTACCATGTTTTTTCATCCAGTTGCCTTTTCCTGCTTTCAGAAATTCTTGGAGGATCAACGCAAAAGGGTGGACCGGGTCTACAAGGAGAGTCTTCAGGAGGATGAGGCCGAACTGAGAGAATTGAAAGAGATGGTGGAAAGCTACATTGCAAAGGCTGACGCTTTATAGTGCTGCCAAATATAATCATCTCTGTACATAAGCGCCCACTAATATAGGTGTAAGGGGGGAGTACATACACATAAAAATGGTGCAGTGACTTCCCCTTGCAGCACAACTAAAATGACAAATCAACCCCTGCTTTAACCAACCAAATACCAAGACCACAGAGAAGAGGTAGGAAATGGGTGCACAAATAAAATGTAATAAAATCTTGAGATGACAGTAATCCTTTTAATACCATTTCTCAGGGCAGTCTGACCACCAGAACTGTGGTGCAAGCTGCCTGTATGAGACTATTTCCTCATTTTTTTTGTTTAGTTTTTTTGTTGCTTATGTTGAAGTTTATTTAATAAAGTACATGCCTGTTTGTTTTAGTCGTGTGTTGTCATTTGGTTTCTATTGTTAGAACTTTATCATTGAAGAGCATGAGCATTAAATCCAACTTTAATACATGTACTAAAGCTAAAATGGTCACAACCTGAAGGCAATGACTTGTTTTACCCTGGCAGTAGGAGCTGTCATGAATAATTGGCTTGATTTGAACAGAATGATAATTAGAAAATTGGCAGAAAACTAGGCCATTCGAACAGTGGTACAATGTACACAAGCATTTTCAATCAATTAAAACTTGGATTTATGTAAAGAATTGTGCAATGTCAATATTTCCATGAGAAATTATAGATATTCTAATTGTCAGTGTCTTGCCTATGACATTTATTAAAACACAAATCATGGTGCTGCTTTATTAGTTTTAGTTGTAATGCTATTAGTAACTATAAACACTAAAATATGTTGGGAGAAATTGTATGCTCAAAATTATTTCTAAGTTTTATTGTAATCTAAAGGTACGTTTTGTGACATTACAGGAAAAACTAGCCTAAAATAAGGATTTATTTGTAGCAGACATAGAAGGAAAAATCACCTGGATGAGACCGATACATTTCGATTTTTTTTCAATCCTATGTTGCAGAATTTCAACCATACACTATTAGCTTTGACAAATTATTTTGAATGCATGAATGAATGAATTACCATAAGAGGTGACATTTGACCATCCCATTTGGCCATCGTGTGTGTGTTAAGCAGCTGTCCCTTGAGGGATTTCTTTTTGTAGACAGCTGTCATTGCCTTGTAAGGTGACTAACACAGCCCCCCAGTCAGCAGTGAAAACACTCCCTCCTCTGGGTTAATGGAGGGAAGGGATTGGCTGAAGGAAACTAAAGTTATTTGTTTTTCCCTGGTGTTCCACTGGAGGGCTATAAAGGGGAAGTGAAGAGGTGAGGGGGGTTGGTATTAGGCAGCTGATACGAGCCACCCTAAAAATAACCTGGAGGTTGTGCACCACAGGAGTTGTTGAGAACATATTTCAGTAGTCTACAGAACCACGTTGGAAGACTGGATTAATTCATCTCCATTTGGTTATATTCCCTGTCTCAACAATCAATATGGCCAAGATCACAAGGCCTGATGATTGGTATGTATTATCAATCACTTTAGTCTGATATATTACATAGTAGAATAGAGTTTGCTTGTTGTGTCTAGTCCCATGTATACTATTCATGGTCCAAAAAAAACCTGTAATTTACCACGGTTCAATAGTTGGTTTGAAAATGATCATTTTTTATGATAAATTATTCAAAATTGTGCATACTGTCTGCAGTAAACCGTGTAGCGAAGAGCTCACTTGATTTTAATTTGTCTTTCTTGTTTTATATTTCCAAAAGTCAACCAGCCAGAACTTTGTGGTTTGACCGTAAGAAGTATGTCACAGTAAATTTCATGGTGCAGAATAGTAAGGATCTCATTGTGGACATACAGGAAGACAAAATGATTCTGAGGTGAGTATAGCCAACAGTTGCAGAGATGAATTTCTCATGCTTTCCATTGATCACATTTTCTGGCATTGACTGCCAGTGTCTACTGAAAATGATTAATCTAAACATGTCATTTTGATTTAAAAGAAGAGTGAACTCTTGGACATGTGAAATTGGACATGTTTTTGTGCTCCTTTTTATAACTTCAGTATCAGATTCTCCAAGCCAGAATTTCCCTTCGTCAAGCTTTTGTGAACCTATAGAGATGAGACTTGTATAGGTGGTGTTTGTGGCATTCCTCTGACGGGATGGCCTATAGAGGGGATGGAGTGGGTGAGGGGCTAGGTACTGGGCATCTTGCGCTCATGATAAGACTTGTCATGAGCAATATATATCTTGTGTGTTTAAAATGTCTTGAGATTGTGGAATGTGTATGCTATTCCACTCTGGATTAATTAAATTGTATATTCATCATGTTCATTTTAGTTCCATAACAGGACGTATCTAAGACTACTATATCTGTATTAAAAGATACTGCATTACTTTGCATTTAACACTTTGATGTCTCTGTGTTCTGGGCAGCTGCAAATCAGTTGATGACATCAACATCTACAATGAAATTTACTTCTATGATAGGGTCCTGAAGTTTGTAAGTACTTCCACATATATACCTTTCCAACATCTAAATTAAAGTGTTAAAATGTTGTACAACTTTTGCACAGGAATTGCATTTAAACATAGGCATAAGGAGTGGAGAGGACAGGGGGGACATGTTTCAATATTCAAAAGAGTCATTCCCCCAAATAATTTGTGGATATAAAACATTCGCCTTTGCGTTTAAACAGGAAGCGGGTGGCTTAATAGCTAGTCCTAAACTCAATATTTCATGGATTGCTGATTGGTGTGCATCGGTCTTTAATAAGATGTCTCACATTGAGTAAAAGTTGTTTTTTTTTTTTTTTTTTTTCTTGTTTTTTCTTCACTTTAACAATTTCCTATCTGATCATTTTATGTTCCATCTGACATTTGAACCCACATCATTTTGTCCATGAATGTAATTAATTCACCACTCCTATATGAGCTGAACCTCAGTGTTGTGTAATATCCCACCAGGACTCCAGGGAGAGGCGATATGACCGCACCATCAATGTCATACTGAGGAAAGTGAAGGAGAATGTGGCATGGCCTCGCTTGACCAAAGACACAGCTAAGGTAAAGAACTACTGGGGACACTGATGTAAGGAAGGAATTATTTAATGAGGGGGAAAAAGGTTTAAAGATAATGATTAGTGTGTACCCTGCTGTTGTGTGAGCCTGTGCGCCACTGTTGTATGCCAAATTTGTTATTCTCATCTGTTGTATGTTCACCAGAGTTACGTTACGCATCAAATTACGTGATGCGTACACCTTGGTGCTGGGCTGAATAATTACGCACAGGAGTCCAGGTCTCAACACTGGTACCTACTCTGGGCTCAGTGCCAGAGGTCTTGTGATGTGTATCTACCATGAATCTCAGAGGTCTTGTAACGTGGATCTACCCTGAACCTCAGAGGTCTTGGAACTTGATTCCACTGAATACAGATCTCAGAGGTCTTGGGACTTGTCTGTCAGGGTCGGATCTTAGAGGTCATATGACTTGTATCCTCCCTGCACAAACCTCAGAGGTCTTGGGACTTGTATCTGGCTCTGTTAGCATGGAATTCAGAGGTTTTGGGATGTGTGTTCTAGGGCTAGATCTCACAGGTCTTGACTTGCACCCAACCCAGAGTCAGGTCACAGATGTTTTGGGACCTGTGTCCAGGACACAACATACCACAGTCCCCAAATCAGGGAGACTAGGACACCGCCACACTTCAGGCTGTACACAGCGGTGTAGGCTCACACAACAGATAAGGGGGAAAGTTGTCCATTGGAGCTGTGGATTGAAAGCAACAATGTTACATAGTCAAGAAGAGGGGTTGAAACACTCTTTGCATAGAAAAGCACAATTTATTAATAGTAACTGTAATGACATAGACACATGTACTAACTAAAGTTTAACTACTCCATCGCCCTGAGATTTACAGGGACAAAGGAAATGCATGGTAATTATGCCCCTCCTGTCCTCCTGCATTTCTCTCCTGCCTTGGTCAGGGTCCCATTTCTCCCAGGGACCCAGTAAACCCAGGGACCTATATATATATATATATATATATATATACACACTCAATTGCATATCCACTATTTGTACTACCCACAGAGCCCTGCATGTATACCAGTTCATACTCATGAAACTACATACATACATCCACAGAGGTACATATCATACCCACATCCACATTACACCTTTACACACATCTCCACACATATTCCTACAGTTTGTAGCGTTCTACATCTTACATTATGTTTACTCAGAAAAACCATGCTGCGTTTGGGATGATGTTTGGCATAGGGCTACGCATGGCATTAACAGTGTCCTGCCCCTTGACTGACCTTCAGCCTGAGGGGGTCATTGCACCAGGCATGAGGTGGTCTCCCACCCCCCAAATTGCAGGCTTACCCTGTGGCTCCCCCGATGCTCCTTCAGGTGAATCAGAGTATGTGTGTTAGTGAATCAGAGTTTGTGTGTTAGTGAATCAGAGTTTGTTTGTTAGTGAACCAGAGTTTGTGTGTTAATGAACCAGATTTTGTGTATTAGTGAATCAGAGTCTGCGTGTTAGTGAATCAGTTTGTTTGTTAGTTAACCAGAGTTTGTGTGTTACTGAACTAGAGTTTGTGATATACGATTTGTTGCATTGTGCCAAACTCATAATGATTGATCTATCGTTATCTAATGAATCACCACTAAATCACAGCTAATGACCTTGTTATGTGTTCTGCTAGAGCGGCCATACTGACATGAAATGCATTTCCTCTGCTTCATAGGCTACAAAACCTGGCTGTTTAAAACGAAGGGTCATTATAGACTGTCAAAGATGTCACCAGGAAAACATTTGATAAATGTGATGTATATTAAGAGTTTTTGTAAATAATTATTTAAATTTTTAAAAAAAAATTAAGCAATTAAGCATCCATATAAATAAATATTGTTTTTACTTTAAGTAAACAAGTGGCAGGTAATTCTTTAGTTTTAAAACTTTAGTTGAGGAAATGTAAGTTTGTGCATTCTGTAATGTAAGGCCCGGGTGCAAGTGTTGGGAGTATTCAATCTATAATACAGCCTAATTGCTACTACGGTTGTTCCCTCTCCTGTCACTGTTCCCCTGCAGCCCAGCTGGTTGGCGGTGGACTTTGACAACTGGAGGGACTGGGAACAAGAGGAGGACGATGGCAGGGCAGAATATGAGCAGTACATGGATGTGAGTGTGACCCGCTTCGGCCTTGAAGGCCCTGCACACTCAAGCCTGACATTTCAGGAATCTGTGTCTACTGTGTGCTGTCTGGAGACTCAAAGGCATCTTGATTTCACAGGACACCTCGCTATTGCAGACAGCCTGGTTGTACACCTTTTTCCCCCATTTTTCTCCGCAATTTAGTAGCCAATTATACCCTATTTTTTCATGTCAATTACCCCCTCCTTCGTATTTAAGAACTCGCTGCCGTAGTCCTGAAACTGGCAGTGACATGCACGAGGCACCGCCTCTTCCGAGCCGGAACCCACCAAGCCGTCACTGTAACTCCGGTATGCACACAGGGCCACTCCTATACGCAGTGATCTCGTATCGGCCTCCCTCTCCCAACCCTGGGACGGACAGCCAATTGCCTCCCCCTAGTGGCACTCCTGGCCAGAGCTGAAACCGGCACGACCTGGTGGAATCTAACCTTGGTCGCAGTGGGCAGCGTTGGACGTTCCAATGCTACACCATCCGGGAGGCCCTTGTATACATTTATTACAATGCCAACAATTGTGGTTTCTGCTGAGCTTCTCCGATTTGTACCCTAAATATTGTGATAGAAATGTGGATGATATAATAGAGGCTTATCCAACAGTCTATGGAGCTTCTCCCAGGCTTAATACCTGAATGGCCTTTGCCCTCAGATGCTGCATGATATGTCGAAGAAAGGAGAAGCTCCGGCCATGGATGACCTCGATGATCTGGATGTTAGTATCTGCACTTCACTAAAATCATCATCAGATCAAATAGAATAGTGAAGCAGGGTTCCCACTCAAATCAAATTTCCATTTTCCATGACATTTCCATGGCAAATGTAAGGTTTTCAATGACATGACACAATGTTTGTACTTTACTTTCATAACATTTTGTTGCCAGTACAAATACACATCTAATTTTGTGTGTGTGTGTGTGTGTGTGTGTGTGTGTGTGTGTGTGTGTGTGTGTGTGTGTGTGTGTGTGTGTGTGTGTGTGTGTGTGTGTGTGTGTGTGTGTGTGTGTGTGTGTGAGAGAGTGAGAGAGTGAGAGTGTGAGAGAGGGATAACTTATGTGGCAGGTGGCAACAACAGTGGCAGGGGAACAGACATTTTGCGGTAACGTTATCGGAAAAGAAGAAAAAATATATATAACATTACATAGAATCAGACTTTTCCATGGCATTTTCATGACAGAGCTTTTTCATAAATTTCCATTACATAATAATTTTCAATGATTTTCAAGTTTTTTTCCATGATGCGTGGGAACCCTGATGAAGGTTTATCCTTTTCCTAATTTGATTAAATGAATAATAAGGTCTGTAAATTGTAACACAACAACTATAGAAAGCCAAGGAATTAAAACAGAAAATGTGTGCAATTTGCAATGCAAATTTGCAATAAAATGCCTTTTTTTCTCCACAGGACGACTGAGATTCAAAACTTGAAGGAGGTGACACAATAATACAGTCTATGTTTCATACTTGTATATAACTGTAGTTTGTATTGCGGTTTCAATGCCCTATATTTCGACCATCAATTTCAGCCACCCTTTTGGAGAAAGGGCACTAATATTGTGGGGCTTCTTGTGAAATTGACAAATTCATGAAATTGTCCTCTACTTTTGACAAAAGGACCCCAGAGTTAGACCATAAATGTAATGCGGTTATATTTCAGTCTTTTCCTGTGTTTTTCTCTCACATTTCTGTATAATTTTCTAAGGCTGATCTGTTTTGTTTTCCCCTTTAGACTTATTCCCAGTTTGATATCATGCTAAATTGATTCTATGAGGAGAACAGTTTGCTTCATACCCCTCTCTGTTTTATGTGTAAAAATGATTCATTTTTTGTGAAGATTCTTGCTGCCTGTTGCATTACTTGAATACAATTGATTGTTTTCTATTTCATGTTATTTATTAAATCTAATGGAAAACCACAGCCTCTCTTGTCTGTGTTCGGCATAGTGGTCACTGAAATGTACGTATGCGGGCCAAGCTTTTAATGTTTCTTCACTGGGGCTGCTGGATGGCTCATCCTCACTGGACGGTGGACACTGGACACAGTGAATGAGCCCCACAGTCTGCATCCTGTTACTCCACTGTTCTAATGTGTGGATGAGCTCCACGATCTGAATCCTGTTAAAGCACTGTTCTAGTGTGTGGATAAGCCCCACACACTTGGACAGATGATATCGAATACAGACCGTGCCAGTGACAATTGTGGCCAGCAGCTCTGGGGTAACTCATAATTGGTGGTAGCCTCAGCCAGGGAGGGAGCAATCCAGTCGGCCGTGTTATCCGTTTCTCGTTGCTCACCTGCGACTTCTGTTGGTCAATCGGGCACCCACAGTCTGCTGGTATAAAGCCGTCTTCCTCTGACTCATGTCTGCAAGCTTAACTTGTCGACTGCACTGTGAAATGAAGCGGCAGCTGACATCACGTGTCTCGGAGGAGAGCGTGTGCTTGTCTACGCTCTCCCAAATTGGCAGCAAGCACGGCTTAAGGACACGATTGGGCATCCTAAATTGGAGAGAAAGGGCGAAAAAGCATACAAATAATAAATAAAACGTTTCCTCCCACAGTGTAAGGATTGCTGAGCATTTGAACGTTCTCTTTAACAACCTGAAATCTTAGCATTGTACATACAATGCCACTGTAACTTATCACACAAATCGTTTCACCTTGTTATATATGCTTAAACTATAGTACTATGTCAAGTTAGATGAGCAATTCCATTTGCACTCTGAAAAAGCAGTGAATATTTTAAGATAATGTTACTGAATATTTTCTCTTGAAAATTATTGTCCTGCAAGGTGACAGTTGAATATTTTGTATTTTTTTTAAGCAAACATTTAAGATAATGTTACTGAATATTTTTCCTGTAAAATGTCATTTTGTTGGGAAAATTTATTGTTTCTGCAAGGTGACACTGTTGAGTCTTGTAGGTTTTTTTTTTTAAAGTGTATTTTTTTCAAGAGACACCATGGAAAAATATTTAACAAACATCTTAGTCACCCGAAAGCTTATCGACTATGGACGTTACAGTGAATGAGAAAGACCGGTGTGTTTACTGTGTCTGAAATGTTGGTGTCTCACAAAGACTAAAATCACGCTGATGTTTGAAAAATATTGTCATTTTGTGAATGGAAAACCAGGTTTAGCATCATAAGGTGGCGTACCAAATTGCTCAGTGCAAAAACCCCACACCATAGCATTTCTTTAATGTTAATAAGGATACAATGTTATGCATTTTCAATTTTATAGACAAATGATACTATTTATAGTTGCGGCGGAGAGTAAAAATGTTTTCTTCTTTCTAGGGGGCGTAAAGAAAATAATTGAGAAGCACTGGTTTAGAGTATGAAAGAACCACACTTAAATAAACAGTGCATTTTCACTACTTAAGAAGTAAAGAAAATAGTACCATTATGGATGTGATAGTGTCCGAAACCTTTATTGATGAATGAAAGGATAATTTCCGAAAGAAATCGTAAACCATTTTTTATGTCTGAGAGTAGCGAATGTTCATATATTGTAAATGCAATGTTGGAAAGTGACAAATTTGCCACTACAACTGAGGACACAGACACAACTGTCGAACTGTTTTTAAAATAGTTTTTATGGCTCACATAGCTGGAAGAAGTAGGAGGATGTTAATGTTGCAAAATGGACACATGAATAAAGTCGAGTGCCAGTTAATTTAAAAACTGCCCCAAAGTTACGATTCCAAATTCATGAGGCGTAAAACTGACACTGACGGTGCAATCATGAAGGGTACTAAACTGAAAAACCAGGACGATATTTTATGGAGATATTCTAACTAGTATATTTACGAACAAATATTTTCTTCAATTACGGAATTAAAGTCTGCATATGAAGACATTTTATTTTGAACCAGAACCAGGAAATGTAAACTAACCGTCAAATAATTTTTTTATCAGTTACCATTAATTATGTCGGAACAACTTCCAGGCTGCTTGACAGCTTCATCCACTTTATAAGAACAACAAATAAAACACTGAATAATTTTGTAACAATTATAAACTTAATAATTTAAAAGGTGCACCATGGAATATAACTCCATTAAAAAATTCTACAAAGTGTGGAATAGGTTTGTCTGTCAGGATGGCGGTTTTCCTCCTGAGCCTATTCTGACGGTGTGGGGTGGGAGACCTCTCCCAGTGCCAGCAGTAGGCAACCATTGGTACAGTGGAAGCCAGAATATGAAGATATATGACTCATAAACTTTCAAATCTTCAAAAATATATTCCTCTCTCTATTAACTAAAAATAATATAATGTCAATATCTCTATCTAACACAGTTTTAAAGGTGACAGTCAAAGTTGTAGTGACTTCAAATGTTTTTGATATTTATTTAAATTATTATGCTGCATTACAGCTTCATTCGTTGCATAAGGGTGAGTAATTATTAGGTCATCGTTGCTATTAGCCTACATATAGGCCATTATTATCGAAAGAATGTGTGAGAAGGAAGAAGAATCCGAAGACAAAGACGAAGTGTACATCGTCTATCTGGAAAGCTATTCCAAATCAAGAAAAGTACGGCTGCAGTGGTGGGTGTGCAAGGCCTGGGCTCATAAAGTGTGCACGGGTGGAGGGGAAATGTATACATGCCACAAATGTACATGTACATTTTAAGCATTTAGCAGACGCTCTTATCCAGAGCGACTTACACGATGTGCATTGGTAGGAGCAATCATAGTGCGCGCAAGAGGTCCGTGCAGTAATACAGCTATAGACATCGTTGTAGGCAGCTGCATACCATACCTGTAACAACAGGAAGGAAAAGTTTAGTAATTTTTGTATAAAAAAATAAAAAAAAGAGGAGTAAGCAGAGATACATATACAAGAGGTATTGAGCAAGTAGGCAGTGGTGATGACAATTGGGTAGATGTACAGAATTCAGTGGTAGCCTTGTAGTTTTAATTTCTAGTTTTGTACTGAAATAAATATTAAATCAAAGTTTGAACATGTTTGTTACATTGCAAATTGTTACATTCTTCCTGTCTAACACTGGTAACAATATATTATGGTAAGAGATTGAATAGCCTACCCGGCAACATCTGCACATACTGTTATTTTTATAGAAATACTATAATATTATTGTAAAACAATAATATTTTTGTAAAATTGAGACAAAAAGCTAATTAATTAGTACATATTTTTTAAACAGAATGCTATGCTCATTGTCCCCAGACAAAAAAGCTAAAGTTAATTAGTACAATTTAATGTATTTTAAACATGTTGCAACTGTCCCTGGATCATGCTGCAACTGTCCCCAGGCTTGGGGTCAGTTGCAACATCTGACTTCTTCCATTCAAATAAATATTGTGAAATATATATCATATGTATTCATCTTCAATTGGTATGGGTCATTAGTAGACAGATGTAAGTTTAATATATTAAAATGTGGTTGGTCTAGTCCAAATAGTCTCTGCATAATTGCGAGAAATGCAGTGTTGCAGTCCCCACTCTCCCCTAAATGGAGGTGTTGTTTTTGAAAGGGTACACAACATAGTTGCTATAGAAAGCGTTAAGGTATTTAAAAGTTTGGGAAATTCCTACAACAGGAAACTTGCACTGGCTTTCTGCCTTTTTAGATCTTATTTTTTGTTGGTTGGTTGTGCGCCTTCCTTAAGCACAGACGTTTGTGAACTAGTCGGAATGCCTGAATAACATAATTTACACACGGCCCCGACCAGTGTAAGAAAAGCTAGTGACAGTCAGCAAGCTATGAGTGTTTCAGACTCATATAATTCGACTTATATTATGGGACAGCTTCATTTATAAATATGTACGTTTATAATTATATGATGTTACGCATCAGCTTTTTAGTGGGGAAGAGCGAGAGTGTTTTATGAGCGCTATTAGACTCATAGCTAGTTCGGGCTACATGGTCCTGTTTTGAAGCGTCCATAACGGTAACGTCCGTAACTGTAAATAAGGAAATAAACAGTGAAGAGAAAGACTAATTTTAGACCATAGGCTATTTGATCTTGATAAAACAGATTTGCAGAGAAAGTTTTAGTCATCTCATGTAAAATGCGTCTTTTACAGAAACCTTTACTTAAAAATATTTATACGGCTGATCAATAATTTACCGGAGTTGGATTCTTCGAGATTCTTTCCACGTTGAAGTATTAACCTCTCAAATATTAAAAAAACTTAAGAGAACCAGCGTGATTTGGCAACCTGCTAAACCTTATTTTTTATTGTGTCTCAATGGATTCAATGCTAATAACACATGTTATGTAGAATAAATTGTGGAATAAATTGGTCAAAGTATGTCAGTTCGTCAAAATATACACCTAGATATAGCAGTAAATGCGAATGAAGTACAATTGGGAAATAAGTAACTTTATATTTTCATGCACAGGTTGACATTATTATGGACTTGTTAAAACACAGATTCACTTCTGTGTTTAACATTTTTGTTGATTTATTTTTTCATTAATTCTTCAACTGGTTTTTGGTTTCATAAATGTACCGATTGGCGATGCATTTAGGTGGTGGGCCGAGCTGAGAAAACGTTAATTTTATCGATCCCTGGCGAGAAACTACCCCAACTTCTGTTTCACAAATTTTTATAAGCAGGCAAAATGTGTTGGCAACGTCGAAACGTGCATATTTATACAGAAACTGAACATGCCGTTTGAAATGTCTTGTAAATATCCGTGCCCCAACTACTAAGTTTTTTTTGCAAGGCTATAGCTACAGCCTAACTTGACGTGTAACTTTACAAATAGAGTATCCTTTCTGTTCAATTGTGTTTGTGTGTATTTCTTTTTTATGGTTGAATGTATTGTGCCTTTACCTAGCTATGGTTCAGTACTGGACCACGAAATCCTTTGTTTACAGCCTAACATCTGTATGCACATTGTATTACGGTGAATGTCACGTGTCAAATGCAGAAAACACCGATGATATATTCAATATTGTCTGATGTGGGGTTTTTTCAAGACGCTAGTTCAATCATCTGCTTTAAGTCCTACCTGTCAGATAGGTATCAATTTGTGCAGTTAAAGGTGGAATATGGTGTCCCTCAAGGTTCTGTTTTGGGGCCATTATTGCTATCCCTTTACATGTTGCCACTTGGTGATGTCATTCGTAAACATGGTGTACATTTTCACTGCTACGCAGATGACACACAATTATACCTATCAATGAAACCTGGCGAAGGACAATTCGAACAGTTGGAGGTCTGTTTTAAAGACATAAAAGACTGGATGTCAGATAATTTTCTATTGTTGAATACTGATAAAACAGAGATGTTGGTCTTGGGGCCCAAAAACCTCAGAAGAGGGTTATATAATTTATCTCTTAATCTGGATGGTTGCTCTGTTGCTGCAAGTTTGGTGATAAAAGACCTTGGTGTTACTATAGATCCTGGTCTCTCATTTGATAGTCACATCAAAAATATTTCCAGAGTAGCCTTTTTTCACCTGAGGAATATTGCCAAAATTAGGGGCTTCCTGTCATTAATAGATGCAGAAAAATTGGTACATGCCTTTGTTACATCTAGATTAGATTATTGCAATGCATTACTGTCTGGCTGTTCCAATACCTCACTCAGGAGCCTACAACTCGTACAGAATGCTGCTGCAAGGATCCTGACTAGAACAAAGAAATATGAGCACATTAGTCCTGTGTTAGCGTCACTTCACTGGCTTCCTATAAACTATCGTGTAGACTATAAGGTACTCCTCTTAATTTATAAGGTGTTGCATGGACTTGCACCCTCTTACTTGACGGATCTACTTCATCCGTACAATCCCCCATGTTCGCTTCGCTCACAAGATGCAGGCAACTTGGTAGTCCCTAGAATATCAAAAAATACAGCAGGTGGCAGAGCTTTCTCCTATAGAGCTCCTTTACTGTGGAACAGTCTACCCGTCTCTGTGAAGGAGTCAGACACGGTCTCAATTTTCAAGTCTAGGTTAAAAACACATCTCTTTAGTCTCTCTTATAGTCATTAGGTGCAGATGTGGAGGGGGCATAGCAATAGAGCCTTCTGGTGCAATGAGCTATCCTTACTGTCACCAATCATAAGTGATGATCCGCCCCTATCAGGACTGCTGATGATGTGGTGGGATGGTCTCTGAGTGCCCTCATGGCTGCGTGCCACTTACCTAATTAGTTATGCTGCCCTAGATTACTTCTGCTGGTGCAAAAGTGTTATCACTACTCTTTCCCCTGATCCGGTGTGATATTTATCATAGTCATAATTGCACCTTTCCTCTTTTCTCCCCGACTTCGTGGCACCTGCCCGGAGCTCACCTGCCCCAGAGTCAACCCCCCACCCCTGCCATGTGTTAGCCGGATGCCGCTGGCCCAGACCCTAGCTGCTGGTTCCATCCCCCTGCCCTGGTATCTGGAGGGATGAGGTCCACCCCACCCCTACACTTAGAATGCCCTTCCGGTGATATGTTAAGCCTCATGAGCCTCAAGGACTATTTGTTTTGTTTTTCTCTGTAACCCACAATTTTCCAGAAGTTCATCTCGACCGCCTTTTAAGAGGAATAATTTTCCAGTATCCCACATTGGTTCCAATGGTTTTCTGGTTTTTTGATTCCCTCTGGAAAATGCCAATTGTGAAGCGCTGTGTGACAACCTGTTTGTAAATGGCGTTATACAAAAATAAAGATTGATTGATTGATTGATTGATCTGCTAGAGACTCAACCTGTTGGCCTAGCTTACATCCATCATAACCAGCAACACATGAACAAAAACTTGCATCGCTAAAAACACAAGATCACCTAAAAAAACTGCCAATGACTACAACAGTAGTAACTTGTACTTACCTGAAACATGAACGATAAGCTGAAGCCAAGGTACTCCATACGGTGAATACGGAGATGCAACCAACATTTACAAGTTCTTCCGTTTTTTGGGCCGAAGTTGGTGATTAGCTGACTTGGGTCTCATGGTATGATAAGTTAGCTTTGATTGGCTGTTCTTTTTAGAATCAGATGACTCTCGCCGGATCTGTCAGCAACCTTTTATAACATTTTAGAAGAAAATGTGCAATTGTTAGACTTGCCAACAATCAGAAATGTGTTCAGAAAAAAATCCTCTACCTTGAAACGGTGTAGTTCCTTGCCAAGTATCGATCAACTTCAAAACGAAAGGAGATACACGGACTTGGCCCAGCATCTAATTGCATGCTACACTATGACAACTTTGCAGACATGGACAAAATCATGCAAGTTCATTAAAGGGAACTTTGCAATATGGTGGCTGCTAAATTTCAAAATGATGTGTTCATGTTTCAAAAGTTCATTTGGCAGCAGCAACATTTTTGGCCATACAAGAATTTATGGTCTCATAGTACAGCCGTGGCCAAAAGTTTTGAGAATGACACAAGTATTGGTTTTCACAAAGTTTGCTGCTTCAGTGTTTTTAGATCTTTTTGTCAGATGTTACTATGGTATACTGAAGTATAATTACAAGCATTTCACAAGTGTCAAAGGCTTTTATTGACAATTACATTAAGTTTATGCAAAGAGTCAATATTTGCAGTGTTGACCCTTCTTTTTCAAGACCTCTGCAATTCGCCCTGGCATGCTGTCAATTAACTTCTGGGCCACATCTGGACTGATGGGAGCCCATTCTTGCATAATCAATGCTTGGAGTTTGTCAGAATTTGTGGGTTTTTGTTTGTCCACCCGCCACTTGAGGATTGACCACAAGTTCTCAATGGGATTAAGGTCTGGGGAGTTTCCTGGCCATGGACCCAAAATTTCGATGTTTTGTTCCCCGAGCCACTTAGTTATCACTTTTGCCTTATGGCAAGGTGCTCCATCATGCTGGAAAAGGCATTGTTCGTCACCAAACTGTTCTTGGATGGTTGGGAGAAGTTGCTCTCGGAGGATGTTTTGGTACCATTCTTTATTTATGGCTGTGTTCTTAGGCAAAATTGTGAGTGAGCCCACTCCCTTGGCTGAGAAGCAACCCCACACATGAATGGTCTCAGGATGCTTTACTGTTGGCATGACACAGGACTGATGGTTGCGCTCACCTTTTCTTCTCCGGACAAGCTTTTTTCCGGATGCCCTAAATAATCGGAAAGGGGATTCATCAGAGAAAATGACTTTCCCAGCCCTCAGCAGTCCAATCCCTGTACCTTTTGTAGAATATCAGTCTGTCCCTGATGTTTTTCCTGGAGAGAAGTGGCTTCTTTGCTGCCATTCTTGACACCAGGCCATCCTCCAAAAGTCTTCACCTCACTGTGCGTGCAGATGCATTCACACCTGCCTGCTGCCATTCCTGAGCAAGCTCTGCACTGGTGGTGCCCCGATCCCGCAGCTGAATCAACTTTAGGAGACGGTCCTGGCGCTTGCTGGACTTTCTTGGGCGCCCTGAAGCCTTCTTCACAACAATTGAACCTCTCTCCTTGAAGTTCAGAGAAGACACATAGTTGCACTGATGGCTGAACGAAAGAGGAGCATCATATGGAGTTATTTCACAAGTGTGAATGAAAATGTCGCGAACTGCGATGTATGTAGGAAGGCACGTGGAAACACGGCCAATTTGTTTAAGCACATTAGAAAAAACCACGAGCAAGAGAACTTGGAGCTGCCAGCCCGTGCCACCACTTCTGCACAGCCCTCAGTGCGATTGCACCGCTTCGCCTAAAATAACAAAGATGGACATTTTCTGGGTCTGTCACATCGAAAGCGCAGTAGCGCAATTGCGGCTAGCCTTACATTGTTTTCAATGGAGAGAAACGCGCAGAAACGAACGAGTTGAACAATGAAATTATTTGAACCTTCATAGACGTTTGAAGACCTTGACGCGACCCACCAATCACTGCCGAATCGAGAAGCACGAAATATATTGTAACGGGGGTCAGCTAGCCTAGCTACGGAAATGCTAGCTGACCTCCATTGTACATAAGGATTAGCATGCTCAGTGGCTAATAGTAACCTAGGAAACTGTAACATGTCCCAGAGGCCCTTGTGGCCAGCTAAACGTAAGGTTATTAGCTAGCTATGTTAATAAATGTGTGAACGTTCTGATGTAAAGTACCACATATGTCTGGAATGAAATCCCCTTTTACTCTGTTGAGAATTATGTGTGAATGTGTATATGTGCCGACCAATCATCATGGGTGAATGGGTTGTGAGTGTTCCCCGTGTGATTCCGTGCTTGTGATTGTACCTCCCAAGTGCTACACCCTTTATTCTAATAAAGAAGTAGTACTGAAATGGAAAAGCAAAGAATCATGACTCTTGATTCCGTGGCGTCGAATGGCTTTTTTGCGTTAGCAATCAGATTTATAATCTTGTTTTATGTCCAAAACACAATAAACATGTAAACGATTGTCAGGAGCAGATCATGCCCATGGATACACGGTACAATCAATCAAGTAATGCAATCAACAGGCAGGAATCTAATTGGTATAATCAATCAATCAAGGAATCAAATATAATAATAGGTACAATCAATCAAGGAAATATAATACAAGCTAGGCTATATCTTATTTCGGGTGGCTTTTGTGCATGCCACAGAGTGTGCCAGCTTGTGAGAGCCTGCAGTCCAAGCTCTGTTTTGGGGCTGAGGGTATCCATGATCAGGCCCTGATGTCCTCTTGGTTGGTCTTCCTGCAGACAGTCACCGTCTCCCACCCAACTTGACCTTACATCTTTCCACCGATGTTGGTTGCGCAGCAATGGTTGGACCAGCATGTCT
Source organism: Aldrovandia affinis (assembly GCA_029706075.1). Lineage (NCBI taxonomy): Eukaryota > Metazoa > Chordata > Actinopteri > Notacanthiformes > Halosauridae > Aldrovandia > Aldrovandia affinis. The sequence goes on along the minus strand of JAINUG010000013.1, from coordinate 8,832,000 downwards.
GGTGGCCCTTCGGATTTCAATGGATCTTTTAGCTGCCAACTGGGCACTTCCATATCTCCCAAATATGTGCATAGCTGATGTGAGTTTGGAAGGGTTTCTCAAAGGCTTTTATCATGGCCAATACAAGCTCATCCATACTGTCTTCACTCTGGACCATGACTGACCACTCCTGCCACATGCAGTGAAAGCGTTGGAGGACGGCGGCTCGCCGTGAAACTGAAATAAATTTCCTTAATAGATTAGTATACATTTGATATTGTATAATGTGTGTATGTGTTTGTGTTTGTATGCGTGCGTGGGTTAGTTGGTGGTAGGAGTGGTCATGATATTCAAATTGTATTCAGATCTTTGTAGAGAATACTCCTCCTCCTGTCTCAGACTCCAGCTGTGCAGCCTGTGCATTCTCATGAAGCCAGGTGTCTGTGCTTGGGCTGTCTGTGGTCGAACATTCTTGGAGGGGTTGTAGAAATTCACATGGGATGTCATCCTCTGAGAAAATCTATCAAAACAATTGATAGTTAATAACTTTTTTAATTTCCATTTGACAGGGTATATTTGTTTTATTTATTATCATGTCAGTTTACAACCATGGTGCTGGGTGCTGATCTAGGACCAGGTTTCCAATGTTCGTCAATATCATATTGTTAGTAATTATGACGCAAAAGTGAAAACCTTGATTTAGATGCTGCACTTGGAGGTCACACTTGAGAACATCCAACGCCGATGACGAAGAGCTTCAAAAAGCTTTGTGAGCTTCTCCATGGCCTCTTTCCTTGTGCCGCATAGCATCTGCATTGTTGATGTTGTGGTTGTTTTCACTGCTATTGTGCGCAATGGTTGGGAATTCAGGCAGGTGAGGGTCTGTGCTTCTGCTGAGAAAAATTAGGAGCAAGACACTTTTATAATTTGAATAATCTACTCTACTGCAACAAAGGCCAAAAACCAACAAACCTCAAACACAAGAGTTGTGTTGATAAGGGAATACTTAGCGACTTTGTCTGCCTCTGCTCACTCCAGCTCTCAGTAGAGTGACACTCATCTTGGCAGGGCAATTCATGTTGTCTTGTCTTTTTTCAAGTCCCTTGTCTTTTTTCACCTTTAATATTGTTAAAACCTGGAATTAAAATGGATTTAATTGGGATTTTTTCTCATTTATCTACATATAATGCTCTACAATGTAAAAGTGTAAATTACTTTCTAGAAAATTTTGAAATGTTTGAAATGAAAAACTGAAATATTTTAATTTGATAAGTATACATCCCCCTATTCAATCCCATGTGTTTTGGCAAGCCTAAATTAGCCTACAGAATTAGGTTTTCATTTTTAATAAATTCGTCAATAAATTTAATCCAATTTCTTTTCACTCTGATATACCCGTCAGTTTATGCTCATGTCAACAACAGGTATAATCATAAGATGACTAAACCACCAATATTTGTGGAAATGCATAGGGATAAAGTTTTTATGTCAAGTATTGCATTTCATTTCCATTGATTTCTATGGGTCACAGAGTGGCAGAGAACCCCACACAAAGTTACCCCATGTTTATCTTCAGGTATGGTGGTGCCTTCGTCATGTTAATGGTATGCTTGTCATTGGCATTCATTGAGGAGTGCTTCAGTGTCAAAAGAATTAGGGTGAAATGTTTCATTTCAATCTGTGTGAAAATGTATAGAAAATGTTGTACACTTTGATATACAGTAATAGATTATTATGTGTAGATGAATGAGGAAAAAATCCCAATTCAATTGATTTTAATTCCAGGTTTTAACACCTTGAAATGTGAAAAGATTTCAGGGGGGACGGAAACATTTTCTAGCCACTGTATATGCCCATGAAACTAAACAGCTGAGATTACCTTAAAAATAACTCTCTGGCCCACTGATGGTCTGGTCCTTTCTGTCCTCCAAGTGTCAGGTAGAGCTTTGAGCTACTGCTGAATGTCTGCCAATGTGGTTAAGGCCAGGCGAATAGTAGCCTCAAAATCCACATGGGCATTGGTCATTCTTATTGTTTTGTATTCATGTGGTAGGTGTATTCAGTTGGTAGATGGTCCTATTATAATGTCATATTATGAACAGTCCTGCTGGCCCTGTTGTGGAAAACAGTCTATTGATGCCCTTAGACTCTAGAAAGTATAAGCAGTACTAAGTAGAACTGAATAATATGGGCTATGTGGCCTATTAGAAATAATATTATATGGCACAAGCAGCTACTCATAGTTGTAATACTATACAGGTGGTTCTACAGTATCATTGCCACATCCATCTAGTGCAGTGGTTACCAACCCCCTCCTCACAAGCCCCCAGTCAGTCCGATTCACAACTTAATGAACGTTCATTAGTTGAATGGGGTGTGCCACTCATTTACTGTCATAGACTAGGACTGTCATTACTAGGGGAGAGTTGGGTAATCACGAACACTTCAATATTTGTTACTAGGGAGAAGTTGTTGCCAAAACAATGCCTTGCAGTAATGCATACTTGTATGCATACAACTTCAAGAGATGTAGACATCCGATGGTTTCTCTGTTTTTTCTACCAGAACATTTTTAAAAACGATAAGTGACACTTCCGACTTTTTACTCTCTATGTTTTAATGGTTTGTAGTTGTAGATGGGTTGCTGAAATTTTTTTGTATGCTTTTATGCAAATTTGTTCCTTGGTCTAAAGAATAGGTATACACTAGGTATTATTGAAATGTGGGCTAAAACATCAAGGGATGAAAACCTGTGAGTTGTTTACTACACTGTTCTGTAGCCACAATGTAGTCTACTTAAGGAATGTTGAAAAGTTAATAAAAATATATATTTTTATATATAGAACCTGACTTGGACTTTGTAGTGATGTATCAATCTTAGAAAATCACTGTCTCGTTTTTGTTGTAATTAACCCCAAAGAAAAGGCATTTGGGATTACCCCACTCTCCCCTAATTGTGTTGAGAAGCACTGCACCATTAAGAGTGCGCTCACGACCTGCATTATTTCTTTCAAAATAAGAATTCCAATTGTCCTCCCTATGCCACAATGTACTGGTAGCAACGACAGATAACACCGTCTCTTCTTTTCTGATGGAGCGAAACAGCGGGACCTAATGAATCTTCTTATCGTTGTAATTTTTGGATATTCACTGGCCATTGTAAACCATCAGGCTAGTAGCATTTTATTGATCCTGTGCCTCAAGGGTGCTCTGATTTCTATATCATAGGCTATCAATGGTTTCAAGGGTGCTCTGATTTATATATCATAGGCTATTAATGGATTTAAGGGTGCAGTGATTGAATTATCATAGGCTATTAATGGATTCAGGTTGCTCTGGTTTATCTATCACAGGCTATTATGCATAATAGTTCACAAGAAGCCGGCCATCTATTACTCCCTAGAATTTTGAAAAGCACAGCTGGTGGTAGAGCCTTCTCTTTTAGAGCTCCTCTGTTGTGGAACATAGTCTAGGTGGAGAGATGGAGAAGGCCGTGCCCTAGTGTCTTATGGAGTGAGAAACTTTCCATACTTTATCCTTGATCGGGTGTGGATGGTTTGGAACTCTCTCATGGCTACGTGTATTCTCTGTCCCTCTCCTAATAGGTATGCTGCCATAGCTTACACCTGTCAGGGCTATCTGTATATTTCCTATGCTTGTGCTCCCCTGCTCTTACATAATGCTACTGGCTATAGCACTGCTTTTTTTTTTTTTTTTCGGACTCCATGATCTCTTCTCTGCCTCGGCCTCTGACTCGGGGGCACCTTCCCCCGAGCCCTAGATCCTGCGAGAAGTGTGAGCTGCCCCCATCAACCCTCACCCCCATGCCTACCCCAGTTCCTGGATCTGGACCCCCTTCACATGGTTTAGCCCCCCACTGACTACCTAACTCAGGAGGCACAAAGTCATTCAGCCCTGAGTCAACTTGGATTGACCATGATATGGTCTTTTTTGGACACACCCTGTGCCGGCCAGAAGAGGATGCCCCCCCCCTTTTAGTCTGGTTCCTCCCAAAGTATTTCCTTGCCATTGTTGCCTTTAGGGTACTATTGCCTGGGTTGGAGGATAATTGCGCTAAAGAGCTAGCAGAGCGAGCAGAGCGAACTGTGAATAGTATGTGACTGAAAAGCTGGGCAATGCGTTGTTGGGTGATATTTTTTATGTATTTATTTAACCCTTATTTATACAGGTAATCTCATTGAGACATGGGGTCTCATTCTCAAGAGAGATCTGGTCAGACAGCAACAGCAATTATACATACAAAGTTACAGACATATAACATTCAATACAGATAGGGTGATATCAGCAAATTGGGCCATCAGGTAAAATGAGCCATTTAAGGTTTGAGCGTCTCAGTTCTTTAAATTTTAACAGCCAATGACTTCAAATGATATTAAACTGTTGCCACAACTGTACTTGACATGTAACAATTGATTTGAGTGGTCTATGGTTGCTATGGTGGTCGGGGCAATGCCTCACATCGAGACTCCCCAGGAGGACTTCAAGGTGAGTGGCCTGACATGAAAATGTACTTGTCAATAATAAGGTTGATAAATCAATAAAAAACAAATGTACATCTATAAATGATTATGTATACTACATGCTCTGATGGCCTCCATCAGATATAATGCTGATAGTTTGCAAAAAAAACGTTTTTTTAATAAAAAGAACATTTTTTGTTAGTGGCTCAATTGACCTTAATGTGTTAAGGTCAATTGAGCCATGCATTTCAGCCAAAATGAGCCACCTTCTGAATTGAGTTTTAGCGGATATTTTGATGGTTCCTCTTATTAAAAGTAGGTTATAATAGATTATTATATTATTGTATATATTACATGCCTCTTTTCACATTCTAATTATGTATGTGTGTGTTAGCTCAGGTCCAGGGTGCATCGTGAGCTAGCTCTCACTATCTAGCGCTCTGTCACACACACACACACACACACACACACACACACACACACACACACACACACACACACACACATGTGATGAATGAGTGATTTACTGAAGCATCAGTCTAAAAGAGTAGCCTTGTCTCCCGTTTTAATATGATTTTCTTTACAGTTGTTCCGAGAGTATTTTTAATTCCAGATATGCATGTGTAAGCCTGCATAGTTAGGCACACACACACCACACACACACACGCACACACACACACATGCAGACACATTCATGTTCCAAAATGAGTTCCTAAAGTAATTGGTACTTCATGAATTAATTTTAATGTTATTCTTTATGAATTTTTAATTCTTTAATATTATTCTTCATGAGTTCATTTAATGTTATTTAAATGCAATGTTTTAGTGTGTTGAGATTAAAGATGATTCGATTATTTTGTGAGAAATGACTCTGTTTCGCTTTGCAGTTTGAGTGGCTCATTTTAGCTGAACACTGCTCATCTAAAAAAAAGTGACATCTGATGTTTTAAAAAGCTGTAGGGCCTGAACAATTATATTTTATTACACCAATTCAACACAAAAATATTAAAAACAGTCCTTATTAACCATAAAAACACAATTCAATGTCATACATTGCTTTTTTCTTAGTTTCCCAAGCGATTAACCAAAAAGTGGCCCAATTTTGCTGATATCACCCTACATCAATACAGAGACGAGGTAAAAACAGATCGAAGTGTATAAAGGAAACATCTGAAGTATAGCTAGTTAGTTCGCTAGTTGATGAGGCAGCAATGTAGACATCAAGGGAAGGTGGGATGTGTCACAGGCGAGGTAACGTTAGATTTAGTTATTTAGTTAGTTATTTATAGCTCTGAAATGCCTGTAAGCGAGCTATTTAACCGCTTATTGTTATCATGAAATGTTGTTGTTAGCATGCTTTATGACATCATAATTCGATCATGTTACCATGGAGACATAACTTCTATCAACATGACAGTCGCTTATTGATAATAAAATCTTTGGGAAACAACTTTTTAATAGTACTTTAAAGCATTCGTTTAACTCTTTAATGGACTGCATGACATCATAATAGAATCGATCATCTTACCCTTGTGACATAACTTCTATCACCATCACATCTAATCAAAATAAGTAGGCTAAGTAAATTGTCAAGGTGCCCGACACATTCTATATTTTGGTCATTTATTGATTATCACATCTTCAGGAAACTTTTCGAATAAAAACCCCATAATAAACCATATTTTAAATCGTTCTTTAAAGCAATTATTTTAATTATTCGTCAATGGACGGTTTTGTTAACAGTCTTGTTCACAGTTATCGGATTTCTGCACCCCCCACCCCAAATAACTATTTCCTTTTACACATCCATATTACAAAAATTTCTGAAATTAAACACAAGCTCATAGTTTAAAGTACAAATGCTAAATTAAATTAAATAAATTCAGGAGAGCAAACTTTAAAAAAAATGTAAACAGCTAGATTTGTAGAAAAAATAAGTGAACATAAAATACATTTCTATTAAAATTGAAAGATATGTAAAAATGTTTACATGTAAAAGGTCAAATCAAAAAGTTACATGGACTCAAAATTGTTTTAATGTATTTTTTTTGACTGTTCAAATTACATTTGAAATTGGGTCAATTTAAGAATGAGTTAACATAAAGTGCATTGCCATCCAGTGTTCCCATGCAGGGGGTGTCTTCAGGGGCGTCGTAGCGGGGGGGGGAAAGGGGAACTGACTACCTAGGGCCCCAAGTGGGGGAGGGCCCTTGAAAAGCCTGGAATGAAAAAAAAACATTTGTCTGCAATTTTAAATTTCTAAGTAATTAGTGTCATTACTAAATTATATTGGCTGAATAAATAGGTTGAGAGACTGAACTTTGTATCCATAAAAATATTGGAGGCTCTCTGGGCCCCCTCCCCTCTCGAAAAGCGCAAATGGTTTAGTCCGCCCCCCTGCACTAAGTAGGTATGCTACAATTCCCGTGCGCAGCGGCAGTCTAGATGTGCCTGTGTCCCTGTGCGAGCGATTACGAGAGACTATGGCCGTACCCAGGGCTGGACTGGGACAAAAAATAGGCCCTGCCATTTGGCTCAGACCGGCCCATCACAATCGGTCGGACACCGCCCATCACTACGACATCCTTGCAGTCTGTCCATTTTGGGGCGGCCGTTCGATGGCAAAAAAAGCATGTGATTGGGCCGGCCCAGTGTCAGTATAGAAAATGAACCAATGGGCCGCTGTCCATTTTTTGTTGGCCGTTAGATGACAAAAAAAATATATATATTTATATTTTTTTAAATTAAAAATAATAATTATACCGGCCCTACCGGCCCAAAACTAGACCGGCCCACTGGGAATCGGCCCGGTAGACTATATAGCCAGTCCAGCCCTGGCCGTACCCCAAAAATGCGGGCTTTTCAAGGGCTGTCGGTTTTTTCACCATATGTCTGCGATATAACGTAGTTGAAAATTCGATCCTCCATCTTGTTTCTGAAATTTGATTAAACATTGCTCGGTTTGATCATACGCTACACTTCAGAGTCAGACTCGTGTTTTCAAAATGATATAACGCAAGTTCAGGATTAAATAAAAGGTATCCAGGACGTTAATTTAACATTTTATCTTGTTTCTGGTGAAATGTCATTGAAATCTGTCGATGCAAAATGCGATATTTTTGACCCAGAATGTGAGATATCTTTGCCCAAATGCTCACTGCCTGCTGTGGTTTTTGCCGTGTCGCGGCGTGTGAGCAACATGTAATTATGTGATTATGTGATTAATTGATTATGTAATGTAATTTCAGATAATTCAAATTAAGATATATAATAGCTATCTTTTTTAGAATGCTTCAATCTGTAATTACAGAAAATGTCATGCAATTATCTTTATTTTTAAGAAAGTTATGGGCATTTATGTTATTGAATCACAGCTTTTGTTTCAAGATCATTGAAAAACAATAGGGGTCAATATGCAAATTTACGAGTGTAAAAATTACCATAACTTACTTAAAACTTAAGATATGAGAGTGAATGAGGTATCAAATTAAAGGTATTGTCATGCTCTATCTGGTGGGATATGTTTAGATAAGTTCAGGCTAGATTTATAACATCTCAAAAAAAAATGTGCATACCTACACTAAGATTCGTCGCCAAACACGGCTAATCACGCTGACTGATGCTGATGATGGAGCCCGCAAGTTTCAGTCAATCATGTCTTTCCAGAAGAAAGTGAAGTCGGGGGGAAACTGAGGGAAAACAACTGCTCACTAATTTCTTTCAAAAGAAAGGTAAGCAACTTGCTAACACTGTTTAAGAGTGGTTTAAGCTAATATCGGTACATTGTTTAGATTGAACTAGGGCTGTCAATGTTAACACGTTAACGCATGAGATTAATTTCAAATGGATAACGCATTCATTTTTTTTAAATCGCGATGAATCTCATTTCAGTTTCACTCTCGCTACTGGCTGAAAGCAATCGCAAATGCGGACAAACCTACGACTGGTGATGGTGAAATGCATTGAAACGTTGTTTTTGAAGACTAATTTGATCCAGTTCTATAACAAGACAAGCTAACGTAGCTAGCTACATTATGTTAGTTAGCTAGCTAGCTGGTAAATTAAGCAGAATCTAGCCTGTAGCCTGGTTCATTGTATATTATAAGCAGGTTAAGAGGCTAATCCTGTATGCTTCATGCTTGTAGAGGGGCCTGTCCTTGTAGCAGAGAGTAAGCAGGAAGAAGATGTGATCGAGGCAGAGAGTAGCAGTAGGACTAGTGAAGAGGATGATGGAGGTGAAGAGAGCAAGGAAAATGAAGGTTGCTCTGAGGGTAGTGAAAAGGATGAGGAGAAGACAGAGGAGGAAGTGGAAAAAAGTGAGGGGAATGCAGAAGGGTATTTGCCAGAGGACCTAGGACTATGGCCAGAGAATCTTACTAATCTTACAAATTATTTGTTTAAATGTGGTATAAGCAGTTCATTAGCGATTACCCTAATAACCACTACAGATTCATGTGTATAGTTGTTGATTCAATTTAAAAATTTTAAAGATGCGTGAGAGTCATGGATCAAGAGGGGAAGGGGGCCCACAACACTGCATATGTATAGGGCACAGAATTGTGTGCTACACCCCTGGGTGTTTTGTCCATGGTGATACCTTACCACATGCTGCTCCCTTTCTTTTTTGTTCACCTTTCTGCTGTTTCTCCACAGCAGGTTTCTGTGGTGATTGTCGGCACGCAAAGAGATGGAGGAGCCAGAAATTGGTGAATGGAGAGCCAAGTTGCACCACCCTGTTAGGTTCACGAATTCAGAAGACCTTCAAAGAGGATAGAGAACACTTGTACCAAATGAGAAAACAGAACATTCAACCAAATTTCAAGCAGAGTTTATTTAACCAAACGCATTCGGGGTTCAATGCCTCTCTGTCAGGCAATGAACAACTCATTTCCGGCGGATTTCTCTCTTATACACAATACTTCCATGTCAGATGCATTAGCCTCGCCCATATAACAGTCACAAGACAGTTATTTTCCCCATCTCTGAGAGAACCTCGTAATCTTTTTTGGCAGGCCCGCTCTGACCCTGAGACTGTGGCGGTTTAGCTAGCTCACTGCAAACAGATTTAGTCAAAACATGTGAAGTTATTCAGAAACAGTTTTAAACACAGAATTTCTCTATCAACCCAACAGCGCCAAGACAGCATTAAGAAAATCTCTCCTCGTGTGGAACCCACCAACCTCAGCTCCTCCAATAGAGAGAGGAAGAGGAAGAGGAAGCGCTCGGCAGGGCCAATATGCCCTCCACATTGTGTGGACCTCACACATCTCACCTGCTCCAGCACAGACAGGAAGAGGCAGTGCTTTAAGAATTCCACAAGCCCTCCTCTTGTAGCACTCACTGGCCTGAGCTCCTCCTCTAACACAGAGAGAAAGAGGAGTCATCCCCTCCCTACTGAGGGAATCTCCAACGCCTCCATCCCTGCTCCACAGCCCTGCCCACACCCATCTCCATCCCTGCCCATTCCTCTTCAACTAGCTTCTCCCACATCCAGGAGTTGCTGTTGGATTGCAGTGCTGGGACAGTGCTCAGCAACAGGCCTGCAGCTTCCTCCCAGTGCAGAGGTTAGATTTCATAAGACTGCTATGATTTCATAAGCACCATGCTGTTTGTGGTGTACAAAACTAAATAAAACAATTCATGAATCTAATTAGACTAATAGATATATCATGCTACTTATATACTCATGTGTCTCTTTCCTATCGTATTCTGCCGCATTTGAGGAGAAATACTTTGAAGAGCATTGCTTGGGAAGTGGCTATGGCAGTGTGTGGCCTGGATATAGATGGGAAGGATTACTTATTACATATTACTCCTTTCTCATTCCATTCTCCCTCACTAATATAACATCATATTATCAGCTAGATGTTCGAATATTGGTCTGTCTTACAAAAGTTTTACAAAACTTACAAAAATATTTTTTTATACAATATGTGCTTGTATGTATGTTTCAGGTAGCGGTTAAACACATCCCTCTCCACAACGTGACCTGGATTACTGTGGTAAATTTCAGATGACATAGGAAGTCATTGGGCCTTATTCATGAATCTCAATGTGTAATATAAATGTGTTTTTATTTGTGTTTGTTTTCCCATGAGTATGTTTCTCTCGACAGTAGCTTTGTTTTATTCCCCTGACAGTACCTGTGTTTCATTCCTTTCACAGACTCTGGAAGGGAAGCAGCATGAGCTTCCCATGGAAGTGGCCCTGCTGCACATTGTCGGCAGGGGCAGTCCAGCCCCCAAGGGTATTGTGCACCTTCTTGATTGGTACAGGCTGCCAGAGGAGGTTCTGTTGGTCGTTGAACATGCATTTGACCTGTTTGATTACCTACTGAATAGAGGCGTGCCCCTGGAGGAGGACCAGGCAAAGGTAACAGCACAAAACATCAGAGCTGTGCACTGTACTCTGTGTGGGGCAGCAAGAGGGTCATTCAGTTCTAAATGCTGCTTCTGGTCATAGGTAAAGCAGTGTGGAGTGACAGATGAGAGTCCTGGGGCAGAGGACATAGGAGCTAACTCCTCCTCAGTGTGCTGTTATTAAAATATCCAGACCTTGCATGGCAGGAAATGATCATTGTGTGCCCATTGTAGGTTCCTTTTGGCCATAGCAACTGATCTTGGACTACAATCAGTATTTGACCCTAAAAGCTTTGGGATAGGATTGAAGGTGGGCAAGCTGGTCTCAGATTTGCTGTCCAGGACAGAATGGTTCCGGGACATGTATCCACGTCACCAGCAGCTCCACCCTGGTCCTGTTTCTCACTGGTGGCCACGCACACACCAGGAGCCTCATTTATAAAACGTACTTACGCACAGATTTGATCTTAGAACGTGCGTACGCTCAAATCCACGCCAAAGTTCAGATTTATAAAAACGGTCTTTGACGTGGAAAAGTACTCATCTCCACTTGGCGTACGTAGGTTTCCATGTGGCAATGTTGGAGTACTGCAGGTATTCGTGGTCTCGTCTCTTCTCTGTCCTGACCCCTCGCTGGTGGAACTACCTTCCGCAATCGGTCAGGACCGCGGAATCACTTGCGATTTCCGCAAGAGACTCAAAACCCACCTTTTCAGACTCCACTACCACTGAATTCTGTACATCTAGCTAATTGTCATCACCACTGCCTGCTTTCTCCATAAAAAAAATTAAAAATTACTAACCTTTTCCTTCCCAGTGTTACAGGTATGGTACGCAGCTTCCTGCAATTATGTCTATTGCTGTATTACTGCACTGATCTCTTGCGCGACAACTATGATTGTTCCTACCATGTATTAATGTACATATTGTAAGTCGCTCTGGATAAGAGCGTCTGCTAAATGCTTAAAATGTAAATGTAATGTCAAATGTATTCGGAAATCTAAGAGCGCCAACATATCGTCTGCTGCCTAATTGTTTCCTCATTATTATTATTATTATTATTATTAGTAGTAGTAGTAGTAGTAGTAGTAGTATTACCAGATTGAACACATTGCTTAGGCTATACGTAATGGTTTGCACAATAAAGTTATTAATAAATTAAAACAACATAAGCTAGGCTACTTGTGGAAAACAAAACAAAAACACACATTGGTTTTCCAAAACTACCCCTATTAGCATAATTGACACATCCTTGAAATGTATTTAATACATATTATGGAACACGCGTGTAAAACATTTCGGTCAATCTATAGGCTATAAAATGTCCAATAATGCAGTGGGTTGCAAGAAGAAGAATGGCAGCATTGGCACTTCTCGAAGATATCGCCAACCGCGCAATAAGAAGGGAACGAGTTATTAGAGATTTTGACCTCAGTTTTAAATCAGACCACTTTTTCTTTACGTCCTTCAGGGACCTTTGCTGCCCACTCCCCTCGTTCACAGCCTGGGCTACAGACTGCTAGGCCACGTACTTGGTTTTACTGGTAAAGCTACTGGAAAGGCTCCCAAACAGCGTCCCTGCACACATCTGCACCTCCGCCAACAGGACCTCGATTTCGGCCTCGCTAAAACTATTTGATTTGATATTAAATGATATTATTTAAAATGATATAAATTAATAAAATTAATAAAATGATATTAATTAGGGGGCATTTACAAGGCGGAGATCTAAAACCATTCACCTGCGCACAATTTCAAGATCATTTGCGATTTATAGATTTCACATCTGGGGGACTGGCGTACGCACGTTTTTTTGTGCGTACGTTCAGTTTCTCTGAATCACACTTACGCACATTTCAGAAATGATCTTAGATCAAATATAGGATGGTTTCTACGCAACCTTTTATAAATGAGGCCCCAGATGTTACTGATTTCAAATCTTTGGTGTACAATAATGTTCAATAATGACACCCACAAGATAAACCTTTTCAGTACAGGTGGATTATGTTTATAATGAGTTCCTCATTGATTGTATCTTGACTGTATCATGTATGAAGTGGTTATGTACTGTATACCATGAAAAATATTAATCTTTTCCAGTGTGCAGTGTGAACATTAAAAGGGAACCCCTGTGTGGTATACTATGGGACCCAAACTGTTCTTTCTCCCATGTTACAGGCACCACCATCTACACTGCTAGACATCTACATTGAGTGGTTCACAGAAAATGAGCTCCACGGAGAGCCCTCCACCATGTGGCAGCTGGGCCTGATAATGTACGAGATGCTGCATTATGACAGACCCTTCCACAGCCCTGGGGAGATCGTAGAGAAAAGGCTGATACTGCAGAAGGAGCTCTCAATACGTACTCAGGCATGAGTCAGAACAAGGCACCCTTCTGATAAAACAACCCTTTATAGGACACTTTACATTTGTTGAATACCAAAGAAGTATTTGAAAATGAACTTTGGGAAAGAAGTTGGTCAAAGGTCAATGGTCCTTTCTAGGCTGATTACTAACTGTCCAAACAGTCACATTCCCTGGGTTTTATTAAGCAAAGGCAATACTTTTATGTCCTAACTCCTAATTAGGTTTAGGGTTTGACTCCCCCATTCTGTGTGTTTCTCTTGACCCTTCAGGGTGCCAGAGCCAGCTGCAGCAATGCCTTGACAAGCAGCCTCAGGACAGACCGTGTGCATTAGGAGTTTTGCAGTTCTTTTGACCGTGTGCATTAGGAGTTCCAAACACATGTCCATCCATATCTTTTCTCTAATTCATGTTTTTCCAACTCTAATGTTACAATGACAACCAATTGAACATGAGCAAGCATTCAGGAAATTTAGTCATGAGGTAACAAAAAATATATAATTTTGATTAGAAAAGAATAATTCACTGCCAAAAATGTACATTATTTTTCAGTTTTTGGTAACCTAAACATTTTTTTTAACCTCTGGCAGTTTACCACTTACCTTTGTACCATTTCAGGTTATTCACTGGACTTGAACTGCTTAAATTTCAGTAAAACTGGAAAATGGGGGTGTTCTAAAACCTTTGACCAGTAGTGTATGTCAATATGGTACTGTGTAAGAGGGCAGCATTGACCTAGTTTTGGCCCCTAATTGTTTACCAAGAAGCAGAGATTGCTGTTCCCTCCCTCAGGACACAATGGTGGTTGGTAGCCGAGGGAGATTTCAAATGGAGATTTTTCCGGTGGCGGCGCAGGGCAGGGCGTTGTGTGTGTATTCAACCCAGGTAAGCATCTTGCTCCATGAAGCGGGGTTCTTGGCAGAAACACAACGAAGCGCCGCTCCTAGATCCTGGTTGGCCCTCTCGGTCTGACCGTTAGACTGAGGGTGGTAACCTGATGACAGGCTAGCAGTGGCTCCGAGGGCCGAGCAAAAAGCTTTCCAGATTTGTGAGATGAACTGAGGGCCTCGGTCAGAGACGATGTCCGAGGGGATGCCGTGGATGCGGAAAATCTCTTTGACCAGGACGTCCGCGGTCTCTTGGGCGGTGGGTAATCCGGGCAGGGGGATGAAAATGTGTCGCCTTGCTGAACTGGTCCACAACAGTGAGGATGGTGGTGTTACCCTCAGAAGGGGGAAGTCCAGTGACAAAATCCACCCCAATGTGGCTCCAAGGTCGGCTGGGCACAGGCAGAGGCTGGACCAGTCCAGCTGGGGCCTGGTGGGAGGCCTTGCTCCTGGCGCAGGTGGTGCACGCCTTGATGAAGCATCTGGTGTCCGAAATCATGGAGTTCCACCAGAACTTTCTTTTAAGAACCGCCTAGGGTACGGGTGAAACCGGGAAGACATGCAAGACATGAGGGAGGAATGAGCCCATTGGAGAACCTGTGTCCGAGCAGCTGAGGGAACGTAAAGTTGTCTGCCGGGATAGGACCTGGGATCGGGCTCCCCTCGCAGAGCCTTCTGGATCACAGCCTCGATTCTCCACGTCACTGACGCTACAGTGCAGGACAAAGGGAGGATGTTCTCAGGCGCCTCTCACTCGGAGCTGGTGTCAAACTGCCGGGACAGGGCATCTGACTTGACATTCTTCGAACCAGGGCGGTAGGTGAGCGAAAAATTGAATCTTCCAAAGAACAATGCCCACCTAGCTTGGCGAGAATTCAGTCTCTTAGCAGTCTGAAGGTAAGCTAGGTTCTTATGATCAGTCCAAACCACAAAAGGTTTCTCGGACCCCTCCAGCCAATGCCTCCACTCCTTCAGTGCTAACTTGACTGCGAGGAGTTCTCGGTTACCCACGTCGTAATTTCTCTCAGCTGGTGAAAGCTTCTGAGAGAAAACGGGTGAAAACAATTGTCGAAGGAGGAAACCTGAGAGCACGGCTCCCACCCCAGAGTCATAAGCATCAGTCTCCACAACAAACTGGCAGGTAGGATCGGGGTACACCAGGATAAGTGCGGAGGAGAACACCTTCTTGATCCTAGAAAATGTCCCCTCTGCTTCGGAACTCCATCAGAATGGCATGGCAGTGGACGTGAGCTTAGTGAGAGGAGAGACAACTTGGCTGTAGTTCCTGATGAACCTCCGATAAAAGTTGGCGAATCCCAAGAAGCGTTGAAGATGTTTTCGAGTGGTAGGTGTGGGCCAGTCAGTGACCGCCTGAATCTTCTTGGGATCCGCCCTGATTTGTCCCTTCTCCAAGATGAAGCCCAGAAACTCAACAGTGTCCATGTGGAAAACACATTTCTCCGCTTTAACAAACAGTTTGTTCTCCAACAGTCTTTGGAGAACCTGCTGTACATGGGACTTGTGTTCCTTGACATTGGTGGAGTAAATCAAAATGTCATCAAGGTAGACGAACACATGTCGGCCCAGTAAGTCCCGTAGGACGTCATTGACTAACGCCTGGAAGACAGCAGGTGCGTTAGTGAGGCCGAAAGGCATAACAAGATATTCAAAGTGTCCAAGGGGAGTGTTGAATGCTGTCTTCCATTCGTCCCCTTCTCGAATGCGGACCAGATGATAAGCGTTGCGTAGATCCAATTTGTAAAAGATGGTGGCATCGTGCAGAGGGTGAAAAGCAGAGTCAATCAATGGCAGTGGATACTTGTTCTTGACCGTGATGTTGTTGAGTTCTCTGTAATCGTTGCAGGGATGCAAAGAGCGGTCCTTCTTCTGGACAAAAAAATAAATCCAGCGCCCACGGGTGAAGAAGAGGGACAAATAAGACCATTGGCTAGGCAGTCCCGAATGTATTTCTCCATGGCCTCCCTCTCTGGTCTGGAAACATTGTAGAGGCGGCTTGAGGGGAGTGTGGAACTGGGTAGCAGCTCGATCGTGCAGTCATAGGGTCTGTGAGGAGGAAGCGACTGTGCCTGCGTCTTGGAAAAGACTGTACCCAGGTTGTGGTAAGGGGTGGGCACATTCTCAAGAGAAGACTTGGAGACTTGGGGTGGAGTGGATGCACCCTCAGCTGGTGCAGGTGCGGATCATAGGCAGGACTGGTGACACTCACGGCTCCAGGCTTGAATATGACTACAACTCCAATCGATGATGGGATTGTGTTTCTTAAGCCAGGGTAACCCAAGAATGAGTGGATCGTTGGGAGAGCGGATGACGTGAAACTGAATTCTTTCATGATGGTTGCCCGAAATGACCACCTGGATAGGTTCCGTGATGTGGGTCATGCGGCAGAACGTCTTGCCAGACGCAAAGACCTTTAAGTCTTTGCCTTTGGATGCAAAGATCGAGCATTCTCGGGGTGAGGCAGTGGAAGGATGGGAATGTCCAGTTCCATTGACCATCACTTCGTCTATGAGGTTGGCATCAGTTCCGGAGTCCACTAACACGTTCACCTGGATCTCTCTTCCTGGAAGCATGATTAAGGCAGTAAGGGTGCGACGAGGGTCATTCCTGGCAGTCCTCTCCGGATTGGCAAGGGACCTCACAACCATGGATGATTCAGATTTCTTGGACCGGTAGGTACACTGTTTTAGAGAATGTCCCAACCTCCCGCAGTAGAAACATGAATTGGTCTCTCTCCGACGTCTCCGTTCTTTGGGTGAGACTCTTATTCCAGCACGAGAAAGATCCATGGACTCGACTCCTCCAGCTTGTGTCTTCTCCGGTCGTGAACTTGACCCTCGCCTGGGGTATGGCTGACCGGACGAAACCGGTCTCTCGATCCGGCGTTGTCTGGAACGGTTGTCCAAACAAATAGCGGCATGAACGAGTGGGTCGAGCTGAGTGATAGGTTCCTGATGCGCCAACTCGTCCTGGAGTGCCTCGTTTAAACTGGCCAGGAACAGGTCCGCTAGAGCCTCATCATTCCAGTGGGTAGCAGCAGCGATAGTGCGGAAGTCGATCGAATGGTCCGCGGCGCTTCTACTGCCTTGGCGAAGGGCGATCAGACGCTTGGAAGGTTCTTAGTCACTGGATGCATGCTGGAAGACTTTTCAGATCTCCTCGGCGAAGGCAGGGTAACGAGGAGGGAGTGAACCCCGGACCACACAGCAGTAGCCCAGTCCAAGGCTCTCCCCTTGAGCAACCCCATCACGTAGCCAATCATCGTGATAGGTCTGCGGTTGCTGCCGGAACACAAAGTCACACTGTAACAGGAACGCCTTGCATCTCTCCGGTTCTCCGCCGAATCTCTCCGGGGGGGGGTTGTTGTGGCTCCCGGAATTGCCAGATTCCCGTGGGGTTGGAAGGTGGAGGTGCAGGCGGCTTAGCAGGTTGTTCCAAGAGGCGTGGCTGAACCGCAATAGCAAGTCTCCTCATCTCAGCGCACAGCTCCCTCATCTCCTGGTGAAGGTCGGAGATCCCCTGGGCGTGCTGCTGAACGATGGCGCCTTGTTGCTGGAGAGCGTGGAACATGGCGGTTGAGTCAGCAGGGTCCATGGTGGCGAAATTGTTCTGAGACGGGTGCTTGAGGGTTGGACCCAAAATGTACGACTCAGAAATAATGAGGTCAAATAAAGACCCGCAAGGGCTTTATTAGAGGAATGTTCAGGAGATGTAGTCAAACAAAAGCAAAGTCCGATAACCAAAAAATCAAGCCAATAGCCAAAGTACAGTACCGAGGGAGAAGGCAGTCTCAAACTCGGTATACCATGCAAAGTAGCTGTCAGCAGGGCAGAGGTACAGGAGGACGGTAGGCAGGCTCGTAGTCAGGGACGGTGCAAGAGTCAAGACCGAAATCCACTCTGCGGGGCAAAGGCACAAAAGACAGCAGGCAAAACTCGTGGTACAAAACAGGCAGGCAGTAACAATGGTCAGAAAACAGGCTTGGATCGTAACAATGAAATCAAACTTGGAAAACACTCAAAAGTGCTGTAGTAAACTAGGCAACAATTTACAAAAGGACGTGACAAAAACACTGAGCTTATATGGAGGTGTAGACAGGTGCAGACACTTAGCTTGAGAACAGAGCGAAACAGAAAACAGCTGAGGAGAGCGTGACATGGTAACAAGATAATGGGGGTTATGCGGAACGGACTTCCGTGTTTTGCTAAACGTGGCTGGCCATTTCCGGTAGACGAGATAATGGCGTTGTTCTATACAAGATGTTTACAGGACAAGGGGTTTAAGCTATACGCTTCCTCCTATATCCATGATTATGAGTGTACTAATGACATTTTTTTAAGTACCTGTGCCTGCTGTCTATTACCTAGCATTAGTGTTAGCTAGCTAGTACTAACATTTTTTTAAAAGTAGCCTACCTGTGTCTGCTGTCTAATACTTGGTGTTAGTGTTAGCTAGCTAGTACTAACGATTTTTTTCAAAGTAGCCTACCTGTGCCTGCTGCCTAACACTTATCGTTAGCGTTAGCTAGCTAGTAGTAACGATATTTTTTAAAAGTAGCCTACCTGTGCCTGCTGTCTAATACTTATCGTTAGCGTTAGCTAGCTAGTACTAACGAAATGTTTTAAGTACCTGTGCCTGCTGTCTATTACCTAGCATTAGCATTAGCTGGTCGGTTGCTCAATAACAGTTACCTATGTAGATCTTTTCACCAGTGTCAAACAGAGACAGGATGACTGCCGATGTTCGCACCAGGGCAGCCTGTCACAGGTCTATGCAAAAGAGCGAGAAGCCCCACAGCCTGAGAGTAGCGATGGTTCGCATAAGGTTGATCTGTTTGCGTTCACCATCAGTTCCAGTTCAAGGATGGTAACGCTATGTCAAACTTCTCAAGCTATAAAGGCTAATCTGGCAATACGATCAGGACCCTCTTGACTATCTAATCTATCTAATCGTCATGATTAAAAGGCACGATTTATACCAGCATTCCCATTTTGAGAAGTTTGATAAAGGCATCAGTCCAAAATAACAGCTGTTCAAGTTCAGTGTTGTTGGTTCGGTCTAATACATTTCAGCTGAAAAACGAGTATAGGCAAGGTTATTGGGGTAACGGTATTATAGTTTCTTGTAAATCATTGATTATCTAGTGGCATAATAGTATGTTATTCATCAGGGCCCGTATTCACAAAGAATTTTAAGGGTAAAAGTTGGTCGTAACTCCGGAATTTAGGAGCAACTCCCAAAAGTGGCGTGTCACTCATAAATTTAGGAGTCCTACATTTTTGGGATAAGAGTATTTCACAAAGGGTTTGAGAGCTAAAAACAGCTCCTAAGTCCAGGAGAAGTTAGAAGCAGCCAAGAGGACTTCTAAGTCGCTAAAGACCTACTCACGGCGATCCGAAAATCTGCTGCGGCCGGCAATCGTTGTCGCAATCGCGTCAACACTGGAGATATTGAATGATACAGAGCTCATAAAAGGTACCGCCTCAATCGCGAGGGTATTATATATATATAATATTATATATATTATATATAGATACCCTCAGATTGTTTATTTAGATGCAGACATGTAACCAATTGACTAGTCAGTATTCTTGGTTTCATGTTAAATCAGTGACACGTAGCCTACATTTGTATTTTAGAATCTTTATTAGAATATAATAGGGGTGCATCGGATCATTTTTCGGATCAGCAAAAAAAAAATAACGGGACCAAAGGCACGTTTCGAATGAATGATAATTTCAGTTTTTCAATGTAAGTTATTTCACTAAATCTTTATTCGAAAATTTCACAAAATACATTTTTAGATTCAGTACGCCTTAGACGATGTAACTAGGGTGGTCTTATGCCTGAATTAATGTAATAAAAAAATAAAAGATCGCTAATGTTTCAATTCTATTTAATTCGGTCGCGTTTCTAAAAACATGCCTCCCAGAAAGGCATTTAGTATGAAAAACAAAGCAAACCAAAACATACATGGTTGTCTATCTCTTCACTGTAACTCTGCATCGAGATTTAGGGAATTGTTACTGTAAAAACAGCGGCAGAAAAACTACCGTATTGACCCGAATATAAGACGATGCGACTTTTTCAGACTTTTTTCTAGGAAAAAACCCCGTCTTATATTCGGGTCAATACGGTATTTCTCTATGATGACCCATCCCCTATATCAGCTAATCACTGTGGGCATTCTGAGTAAGCTCGTTCATGAGAAACAACGTCATCCCTAGCAACGACGTCAACCCCGCCCTCACTCTTAGTTTCACAATTCTAGGAATTCCTTAGTAAGAGTTGGTCTTTGGAGCTTTGTGAATAGGTTTTAAGGTGGGACTCCTAACTAAAAGGTTTTAGTGCGATTTAGAAGTACTCCTAGTGGTAAGATAAAATTATTTGTGAATACGGGCCCAGGTCTCTCAAAATAAAATTGATCATTATAAGGTACAGTATTAACAACCCGTGCTATTGTTTTATTTAATTATCACATTGACCTTGTTGACTGGCGGAAGTGAGCCAGCACGTCTTCCGGTTTGGTCACGTGATGCTCGACATATACCCTATTAGTCGTTGTTAGTAATTATCCTATCCTGACCTAGCGTTTGTAGATTAGTAAATCAGACATGAACTAGAAACAAAAGGAAACATGAATACACATGGTTAGTGAGTGTGCATTTGTATCTCGGCTAGAACGGTCTCGTCTCGTGCAAGTAAGTGTATCATCCGGCGTTAGATTTTGTTGGTTTAGTCTCTGCGTTCGTACCCTGTTTCATTGGTTAGCATTGGCACTTAATGCTTCTTTGATTACTGTAACTAGCTGGCTATTGTGTCGCTGATGTCCAGCAGTTATTCGATTATATCGCCGCGTTGTAGTTTTATTTCAAAGCTGACTGCGACTCAGCTGCTTTCAATCGGTTCCATTGATCAGCCCGTGTTTATAGTTGAGCATTCCTCAGTAGCGTCAGAAAGCTAACAGTTGTCAATTAGTGTCTATTGTTGTCAGGTGGCACTCGCCACTTAGTGCCTAGCATCACCCGGCTATATTAACAGCCATAGTTGTGGATAGCGGCAGCTTTTCGCGGCAGCCTCACCGAACGAAGACTCGGCGGACAAAGACGGAGGAGTCTACCTGCAGGAGTCCACCGAGGGGGGCCAGCTAGGGAGTGCTCGCCGCATGGTAAGTATCATAGTTTTGTATCTCCCTGTTCTACTTCCTCTGCATCTAACACTACATGCTTCCTCCCTATCCCAGTCCATGTCTCCTCTTCTAGATTGCCTAGAAGGAGAGATTCTACCCACACCCGTAATCTGTCCAACCTCATCCACCCTCCTAGATCTCCCGGTGTTGACGTGGTGGTAGCAGGCGGACTATGGAACTGCCAGTCCGCTGTCCGGAAGGCCGATTTCATCTCGGCCCAGGCCTCACTACTCTCGCTGCAGTTCCTGGCGCTCACGGAGACGTGGATCACTCCCCAGAACACGGCCACCCCTGCTGCTCTCTCTGCCGCCTACACCTTCTCCCACACTCCACGACCCTCAGGTAGAGGTGGAGGGACAGGTATACTCATCTCCCCCCTGTGGAGATTTGGTATTG
Organism: Aldrovandia affinis; assembly: GCA_029706075.1. Lineage (NCBI taxonomy): Eukaryota > Metazoa > Chordata > Actinopteri > Notacanthiformes > Halosauridae > Aldrovandia > Aldrovandia affinis. Next base: position 8,810,324 of record JAINUG010000013.1, on the reverse strand, counting down.
TTCCTCTTCCTCACTTCTCACCCTCCTCCTTCGAATTTCATGCTGTCACTGTCACTGTTCCATGTAAACTGCACATCATTGTTCTTTATCGCCCTCCAGGTCCACTGGGGAGTTTCCTAGACGAGATGGATGCCCTACTCAGTGCCTTCCCTGAGGATGGCACTCCCGTCTTACTCCTCGGGGACTTCAACCTGCAGCTAGAGACCTCCCAGGCCTCTGCATTCCTCCCCCTGCTTCAGTCCTTTGACTTCACCATGGCTGAATCCCCATCCACCCACAAGGCCGGTAACCAACTGGACCTGGTCTTCACCAGGAACTGCGCCTCACCCAACATTACGGTATCGCCTCTACATGTGTCTGACCATTGCTTTCTGTCTTTCTCCCTCCCCTCCCCTCTGTGCCTAAACCATCTTCACCTGCTCCCACTGTCCTTGTCCGTCGCAACCTCCGCTCTCTCTCACCCGCTGCCCTGTCAGCTACTGTCCTATCTTCCCTTCCCCCTACTGATGCCTTCTCTCAGCTACCTGCTGAGGTAGCATCATCCACCCTACTTTCCTCTCTCTCCTCCTCCTTTGACTTACTCTGTCCTCTATCCGCTAAACCCGCTCGTCTCCGACCCCCCGCCCCCTGGCTAACCGATTCCATTCGGGCTAACCGACTGAAGCTGCGTGCGGCAGAAAGGAAATGGAGAAAATCCAAATCCCCTGTAGCTCTGTCTGACTTCCACACACTCATGGCTTCCTTCTCCACTAACCTCTCCTCTGCTAAGTCTGCATTTTTCCTTTCTAAGATTCAATCTTCTGTTTCCAACCCATGTAAACTCTATGCTACGTTTTCCTCTCTCCTCACCCCTCCTCCTCCCCCACCCCCCTCCTCTATAACCGCCGATGACTTCTCATCCTTCTTTCACGAGAAGGTTGATGTCATTCGCAACTCCTTCCCCCCAACCTCTCCCTCTCCCATCCTGCTACCTAAACCTCCCACTCCTCTGTCCTCCTTCTCACCCCTCCCTGACTCGGACATCCTTCAACTTGTTCTCTCCCACCGTCCCACCACCTGCCCTCTTGATCCCATTCCTTCCCCCCTCTTCCAGTCCATTGCTATGGACATCCTCCCCTTGTCTCCAATGTCATTAACCCTCTCTTTCCTCTGGCTCTGTCCCCTCCTCCCTCAAATGTGCTCAGGTTGTCCCCCTCCTCAAAAACCCTCTCTGAATCCTGCTGTCATCTCTAACTACCAACCTGTCTCTCTCCTCCCATTCCTCTCCAAAACGTTAGAGCGGGCTGTCTATAATCAACTGTCTGCTCATCTCTCACAGAACGACCTGCTTGATCTTAACCAATCTGGGTTCAGAGCAGGCCACTCCACAGAGACTGCTCTCCTTGCGGTCACTGAGGCTCTTCACGTCGCTAAGTCCCGATCGCTTAGCTCCGTCCTCCTCCTCCTTGACCTGTCGGCGGCATTCGACACCGTGGACCACCGGAACCTGCTCTCATCTCTCGTCGAGATGGGAATCTCTGGATCTGGGTTGACATGGTTTGAGTCCTACCTGGCTGACCGGTCCTACCAGGTGGCCTGGAGAGGATCCCTCTCCTCTCCCCGCACCCTCTCTACCGGTGTCCCGCAGGGCTCGGTGCTAGGCCCTGTCCTATTTTCTCTGTACACCAAGTCACTTGGCTCTGTTATTTCTGCTCATGGTTTTTCCTATCACTGTTATGCTGATGACACTCAACTCTTTCTCTCCTTCCCTCCATCTGATACCCAGGTCCCGGCACGGATCTCTGCATGCCTGACTGACATCTCCGCATGGATGTCCACCCACCACCTGAAGCTGAACCTGGGAAGACAGAGCTGCTCTTCCTCCCAGCGAAGGGCTCCCGATGATTGATGCGTCAATCACCGTGGAAGGCTCCATAGTGTCTCCGTCCCAGTCTGCCAGGAGTCTTGGGGTAACCCTGGACAACCAGCTGTGCTTCTCGAGCCATATTGCAGCGATCACTCGGACCTGCCGTTTCTCCGTCCATAACATCCGGAGGATCCGACTGTTCCTCACCCAAGAGGCCACTCATCTCCTGGTCCAGGCCCTGGTGATCTCACGTCTGGACTACTGCAATTCCTTGCTGGCAGGCCTTCGGCCTGTGCCATCAAGCCACTGCAACTAGTCCAGAATGCTGCTGCTCGCCTGGTGTTCAACCAGCCGAAGTTCACCCACGTCACCCCTCTACTCTCCTCTCTGCACTGGCTCCCCATCACAGCACGCATCAGATTCAAGTCACTGGTGCTTGCTTTTCAGGCGGCCAGAGGTACTGCTCCCCCATACCTCCAGTCACTCATCACGCCCTACACCCCGTCCAGACCCCTCCGCTCCGCCTCCGCTGGCAGACTGACTGCCCCATCCCTCCGGGCGCCTGGCAGCCGCTCCTCGCGATCTCGCCTCTTCTCTGTCCTGGTCCCTCGTTGGTGGAACGACCTCCCGCAATCGGTCAGGAATCACTTCCAATCTTCCGCAAGAGACTCAAAACCCACCTCTTCAGACTCCACTACCACTGAACACTGTCCATCTCGTCAATCTGTCGTCACCACTGTTTACTTGTTATACATGAAGAAAAAAAAAGAAAAAAACAAACAAAAAAAAACCACCCACTAACCTTTTCTTTCCCAATGTTACAGGTATGATATGCAGACGCCTGCAATGATGTCTATTGCCGTTTTACTGCACTGATCTTGTGCGCTAACTATGATTGTTCTTACATTGTATTAATGCACATCTTGTAAGTAGCTCTGGATAAGAGCGTCTGCTAAATGCTTAAAATGTAAATGTAATGTAAAATGTAGTAATAGTAAATCTCCAGCATGTCGGCAATTAGAGTTACTAAATTGCCAATCGTGCTAGCAGAAACAATAAACCTATCTAATCGTTAGTACATTAGTAAATTAGTAAATTAGACAAGGAGGGGTTAGAAACAATGAGGAAGCGTGAGCGACAGCAAGAGAGAGAGAAAGCATGAACGCAAGATTTGCGGAAAATACATGAAAAATTGTATGCTTTAAACATGAACAGAAACGGAACATGAAAACCGAATCAAGACATGACATGAAATGAAACATGACATAAATAAACGTGGCATGAATTACATGGAACCATGACAGAATGAGACGTTTGTTTGTATAAAAGGCTTCCTGCATCTTTGAAGTTTCATCATGAATTATGTGAGTTATATTTTAGTATATACACTGCCCGTCCAAAAAAAAGTCACACACTCTAATATTTCGTTGGACCGCCTTTAGCTTTGATTACGGCACGCATTCGCCGTGGCATCATCTCGATAAGCTTCTGCAATGTCACAACATTTATTTCCGTCCAGAGTTGAATTAATTTTAATTTTAACCCTCTGAGGTCCGTGCTAAGCTTTTAGATGTTTTTTGATTTTGGCATGGTCTGATATTTATCTCAATTTCATCAATTTAACACACACTTACTCCAAAGTGTTTGATATTTTTATTTGAAGGACAATCACAGCTACATTTGTATGCCATCAATAGTTTGGTCAGTATCATATGCAGCTTGTAAATAGATCTACAAACACACAAGTTAAAAATAGTAAATTTTTCTGCTGTCACAAAAGTTGTGAAAGCACACACTAAACTATAGTGACGAACTGTTTTGCCAATGTGCGTTTGTTCATCAGGGTCTTGGTTATGTAAGGGTGTGAAAACAGTTTAGCACATCTGAGATCTAAATAGCTAAAAACCTGTTTTTATCAGAACTGGTCACATTTATTTCAGGCTGTGGGAGGGCTAAATGCTAAATACCTGAATATTCATTATTCATTGTCCACACCTCTAAGATCTGTCAGATGGGCCATCTCACTGGGCCATCAGTGTTATATTCTGAGTTCCTGTTCTGTTGTTTTTTTGGTCTTTGTTTATTTTTCATTCAGTCCTTATTCATTATTCTTTATCCAGTATTGCATTTTCCCTGTTCTGTCACGTTCTGCTCCCTGTCTGTCCTTGTTCCGTTTATTTCGAGATCCACTCCTTGTCTTGTCATGCACTTCGGGAGTTTATACTTTTCGGGGGTTTTCCGCCTTCGCTTATTATCTCGTTTTCTTCCTTCTTACTTTCTAGATTGCACTTTGTATATATTAGGTAGATGTGTATAGTACTAACCAACTAATCTACTAACGTTAGGGATTTAGATTAAGTTACTAACACGCGGAATATGTTTGGCGTCACAAGACGCGAATTCATATATTTTCACGAGTATTTGAAAACAAGCGAAATAAATAACATTTTAGGCTGTTTGAAAAGTATTCTTCCATAGATCTTGTGTGCATATTGCCATTTGTTACGTTGCAACACGCGGAATATGTAGTCACAAGACGCGGAATTCATATATTGAATATATATACGAGTATTTGATAACATGGAAAATCAAATATAGTTACTTACTCTTCGTCAGTTATTGTCTTAGCTAAACCATCAATACTCTCAAACACTGCAGCGCAGAAAATCTTTCCATCTTGAATAAAATTGTATGTCTGTATAAAATCTTGCTTCAAATTGTCGGGACAGTTTATGTGTTTACGCCGGCGTTTTCACACATGGCCCCACGCCCCTCCCCACAAACTCGCACCTAGTTACCATGTCAATAGAAGGGGGACGTTACTACCAGGTAAAAAAGAGAGTAAAAGGCAAGGTTTACTTTTGGTCTAATTAACCTAATTTAAAAAATCCCATTTGATTTGCCAGTGCTCAAATCGAAAGTCGCGATTCTAAGGTTTCTGTCAATGTTTTTGTCGCGTGTGTATGATAAAATATCGCGAAGTTAGAAATAGTAATATACTTTTATTGCTGCTGGGAGCGGCGCCGCTCCCGTCGACCTCAGGGGGTTAACCGCTGCGCAAAGTCTTCTCCAGCACATCCCAAAGATTCTCAATGGGGTTAAGGTCTGGACTCTGTGGTGGCCAATCCATGTGTGAAAATGATGTCTCATGCTCCCTGAACCACTCTTTCACAATTTGAGCCTGATGAATCGTGGCTCAACCCAGGTAAACAGAACTAATCTTCATCCTAAACTCTCCCCACCTTGATTTCTCAATTTCTCTAGGTGACACCTTGGTGACATCATCACCCTGCGCGAAGAATCTTGGTGTGGTGATGGACAACAGGCTGTCCCTATCAATGAACATTGTAGCGGTAAGCCGGGCATGCAGATTCTTCCTGTATAACATCAGGAGAATCCGTCCCTTCCTTACCACATACTCTACCCAGCTCCTGGTCCAAGCAATGGTACTGTCCCGCTTGGACTACTGCAACTTGCTCCTGGCTGGCCTTCCCGCATCTGCCATCAGACCCCTGCAACTCATCCAGAACGCTGCAGCCCGTCTGGTCTACAACCTTCCTAGACACTCCCATGTCACCCCCCTGCTCACTACCATCCACTGGCTGCCTGTTATAGCTCGCATCAAATTCAAAACATTGGTCCTAGCATACCAAGCAGTCAAGGGATCAGCCCCAACATACCTCCTCAAGATCTTCAAACCCTACACACCTGCCAGACCACTCCGTTCTGCTACCTCAGGAGGCCTAGCACCTCCCCCCCTCCGCACCTGCGCTTCCTTGTCATGTCTCCTGTCGGTTCTGGCTCCACGATGGTGGAATGACCTTCCTGTGGAAGTCAGAACAGCTGAGACCCTGGCCACCTTCAAGCGACGACTGAAGACTCACCTCTTCAGGGTGCACCTCTCCCTGTAGTCTGGTTTTGGTTAACTTAGGGACATAGCTGCTTAGTATTACACATGTCTACTTGTTTATGTATTGTATTAGGCTTAGGCATTATTTTCCGCACTGATTGTTTTATTGCTACCTTTGAATTGTGGCTACAGATTTACCTACAGGGTCCTAGTTTAACTATGTGGTTGCTCCTAGCACCTGGGACTGTACTTCCCGCTAGGGTGGCTTTCAGCTAAACTGTTCTTGACTACGGTTAACACTTTGTTGTACATTGCTCTGGATAAGAGTGTCTGCTAAATGCCTGTAATGCAGTGGCGGGCCGTGCATTTCACACCTAGGCCTTCAGTAGTGCTCCGTCTGAATCAATCCACCCCCTCAATAACTATTTTATGGCTATAAAAGCCATCTTATTGTTATGTTTTGAGTGTCTGTTCGGTTTGTTTTTGCACTTTGTTTATTTATCTTTCTTCAGTCATGTTTCATTCTCGTTCTGTCATGCACTTTGGGAAATTCTATGTTTCGGTTTTTCCATCTTCGTTTCTAATCTCGTTTTACTTCCTTCTTACTTTCTAATTACACTTTGTATATATTAGTTAGATGTATATAGTACTAACCAACTAATCTACTAACATTAGGGATTTAGATTAAGTTACTAACACTACTAATCACAAATTATCTCACGCTTCTAACTATCGCTGTCATTCTCTCTCGTCTCTATCGCTGTCATTCTCTCTCATGAAACATGACTGAAGAAAGATAAATAAACAAAGTGCAAAAACAAACCGAACAAACACCCGTTGCCGTTGCATCGCAGATAGATAACTCGTGTATCCAGAATAAATGCCTTTACTGAAGAAACAAACCCGGGGTAGCTGCGACACACATAAAAAAGCATCAATAATAATAACCTCATAAAATTGCAATATTATTTAGGAAAATAGCAACATTTTATTCACCAAAAATCCTTATTATTTGTACACAAAATCCATCCTCCTTTCTTTCCTCAAAAATAGTTCAATTACTGTTGTACAGATTATCCGTGTGTTTCAGTTCCATCAAGAAGTCCTTGTCGTATTTCTGGCATAAGTTTTAATTCGCTTTAGGGCTGAAAATGTCCGCTCAAATGTCTGAATCACAGACTGATGTTAATTATATTTTGTCCATGAATACTTATTAAATCATTCAAAATGGTCTGTTCGCTTCCTTTCATAGCTGTTCCCCTGGTTGCGCTGCATCCAGACATGTATTTTCATATTAAAGCATTTAACCAATCACATTACATCATAGTCAGACACTCTCTGACTATCCAATCAAAGGGTGTGAATACGCTGACGTTACCTAGGCCTTCTAGAAGGCCTTCGTGTCCCCAACTCAAAATCTGATTGGTTGAAGCAACAGTTTGATCAACACTTATTTTATGCTACAGAGCCTGCAGAACGGATTGTGAAGGCCTCCAGGCAGATTTCTTTGCCCTGGCAACAAATGATGGCTGAAATGTGATTGGTTAAATGCTTTAATATGAAAATACACGTCTGGATGCAGCGCAACCAGGGGAACAGCTATGAAAGGAAGCGAACAGACCATTTGGAATTATTTAATAAGTATTCATGGACAAAATATAATTAACATCAGTCTGTGATTCAGATATTTTTTAGGCCAGCAGAGAAGGCCTTGCAGGCCCTGACAGCCCACCACTGCTGTAATGTAATGTAATGTAATGTAATAACATAACATAACATAAGGGGAAGACGAGAACAGGCCATTCAGCCCAACAGTGCTCGTCCATTCCTACCACTAATCTGCTCACAATGCTTAGTTTACCCAAAGGCTAGAGTGTCTAACACTGGATCGAGCCTGGCCTTGAATACCCCGAGTGTCTCAGCCTCCACTACATGTCCAGGCAAGCTATTCCACGCATTGATCACTCTCTGTGTGAAAAAATATTTCCTAGTGTCTGTGTGAAATTTACCCTTTGTCAGTTTCTATTTATGCCCCCTCATTCTGCTAACTGAACTCAACTTGAATAATTTCCTGTAATTCACTTTGTTAATTCCTTTAATAAATTTAAAAGCCTCAATCAAATCTCCCCTAAGTCTCCTTTTACTAAGCTTGAACAGTCCAAGCATCTCTAGCCTTTCCTCATAACACTTGTCTTTTATGCCTGGAATCAGTCTGGTTGCCTGTCTTTGGACTTTTTCCAGCGCCTCTATATCTTTTTTGTAGTGCGGTCCCCAGAACTGCACACAATATTCCAAGTGTGGCCTAACAAGGGCATTGTATAGGGTGCGTATGATCTCCTTCTATTTGTACTCAATACTCTTGGCTATGTATCCCAGCATCCTGTTGGCTTTTTTAACTGCTAGCGCACATTGACCAGACCCTGACAAGCTTTGATCAACTAGTACTCCTAGGTCTTTTTCTACGTGTGCACATTCTAGTTTTCTACCTCCCATAAAATAATCCTGTCCTATGTTTTTATTCCCCACATGTAGAACTTTATTTAGTTGTATTAAATTTCATTTGCCAGGTTTCTGCCCATTTCTGGATTCTATTCAGATCCTCTTGGATTACTTTAGTAGATTCCTGACTATTTGCTAAGCCTCCCAGTTTTGTATCATCTGCAAATTTAACTAATGTACTTTCAATGTCCATATCAATGTCATTTATGTAAATGATAAAGAGCAGTGGACCCAATGTAATGCATTGTCATCTTGGAATATGCCCGTGCCATCAGGGAAGAAAAAATCCATTGATGGAAAAACCTGGTCATTCAGTATATTCAGGTAGCCAGCTGACCTCATTCTTTGGGCACATAACATTGCTGAACGTAGACCTGACCAACTGCAGCAACCCCAGATCAGCAGTAATTATCCTATGGAAGGCTCTTACCTATTTGCTTAGTTAAATCCAGGTGGTGACTTTTTTTGGGGCCAGGCAGTGTATATTTTCAACTTTAACTGAACTAGGTGGGTTGGAAATAAAACTGTAAGCTTGATTATGGCAAGCAGCAGTGTGCCCATTAAACACTCTTTCAATGCTATCAACTGAAAATGAGCACTAACAGCATTCAGGTTCAGACTGCGAGGTGAGAGTACTTGAGAAAAGTATGTTGATGAGAAATGGATATACATCGCCCCTGTTTTTAAAAATAGATCTATCTGTAATCTATTGTACAATGATTTGAATTGATATTAGTAATATAATCATTATAATTTATATTTATTTGCAGTTATAAAAAAAAAATATATATATATATATATATATATACGTATGTATATACTGTATATTATATATACATAGTAGTTCAGTCAAGACAAAGGCGCACTCCACAGGCTACATAGTGTCTTTTCTCAAAGCAAATGGTAGCTGCAGAAATGCCAGAAGGTGGCGCACAAGACACTCTTATTTATATTATTTTCACCAAGGTGAAGAGAAAAGGTAGGTACTGAAATACATATTTACACTGCTTTTAGATATCACTGAAAATGACAATTGTAAGTATTAAGTATTAGACAAGTATATGTATCACGTTTAACAAAGATAAATCATACACAAAATTCTTAGAGTTTGTTTTTAAGTATTTTTACTGACAAGACAAGACGAGGAGTTTTAGCAGTTAGGGCTGCTGTGAATGCCTGGGAGGAAGGAAAAGCTGTCCAGGTTAATGTAGAAAATGGCAAAAGAAGAAAACACACCTTGATGGAAATCACGTCACTTCAAATGTATTTTCCTTTCAACCAAAATGCTATGGTTATAAGAACATAAAAACATAAGAATGCATAATGACCAGAACAGGCCATTCAGCCCATCCTGGCTTGTCATTTATTAATGCTATGGCTATGCTGGCACTGCCCTGTCCTTCTGCTGACAGTGTCTGGATGGGCTTACACTCTGTGTATGGGAATAAAGTTACTAAAGACCAAGAGAGGACACATAGCTGTCTGTACAGCCATAATAACAAGTAGTCTTCAGCTGTGGACTGTCAAATACTTGAGAATGTTGGAAGCATTAAAGACCAGGTTGGAGTGTTGGGCTCTCTGGATTAACACTTAATTCCTGCTCCCTATTTGATTGTTCTAAATCTATACACCCTCAATCCTTAATGCAGAACGAATCTTCTGATCACTCATTTTGAGTTCAGGTGGCATGTGTCAGGCTTGCTTAATTAGTGCACCTTGTCCATTAAAGGCAATGCAGTCTAAACAATGAATTTGAAACAATGCACTGAATCCACTGAATGTTTTTTTTACCAAAACAAATGTTCCTGGTCCAGTGAAAACCTGGTTGCCTAGGTAACTTCAGAATTCCTAAAGATCCCTCACATGAAATATATCCCAGAAATAGAGTACATGAAAAATGGGGATGGAGAAATCATATAGCTTTCTCTGCTCTGATGAGGATTAGTCTGTATATGTAGTCCCTGTATGTGGTATATTTCCACTTGGACATACTAGGAAAAATATGAGCTTGGTGCCATCTTTGACTCTTTGTCATGGGAAGACAGTCTCCTTTTAGTATAGACAATGAGATGAGCTGGCTCACTCCAGCAATGTTTGTGAGAGTTCAAAGTACCCACAATACCATCAAAGTAGTTTGCATATAGCAGCAAGGTTTTAACACAAGACCACCTAAATATCATACCATGTCATACCATCATGGATATGCCAAACAGTATTTATTCAGTATACTACATCACTGTATCTGTCTCTGGGGGGATACCTCTGCAGTGGTTTCATTGCCTTTAACTTGTGCAAATATGGCTAGTGTGGAAAGATCCCTTTCCCTGCTTTGTTATTTGGAGATGAGGTAAAGATGCAAGCAGGTAAAGACTATGCTATTTAATATCAATAACCATAACAATTGGAGGAATATGAGTAGAGTGTGTATGTGTGTAGAATACATACATTTAATCTCACTTCTCCACACTGTGACAGACAACACTGCTAAAACTCAGTCACAAATGACAGCCAATATATTTTAATGTATCACAATGCTGTGCTTCTACCCAGAACACATGCCAATGAAGTCATAAAAGGAAGTATAGAGCTTAATTTCATACATGGAAATGTACTGTACATTTCAAAAACATCTCTAATGGACTTCACACAGATGTTTGCTATATTCTGTTTCTGTAATTTTCATATACTTTTCATACACAACACAAGAGCAAAATGTTATACACTAGGCTGTATCATAGGGCCAAATTATCAAAGGTTGAATTTATGTCACCTGCAGCATTACCATTCATTTCCTGTTTTTCTCCCAATTGGGTAGCCAATTACACCCTCTATTTCTTTCAATTTACCCTCCCCCACAAGCCCGCCGCTTATTCTCAAGACAGTTTTTCCCATACAGGGACACCTTCGCGGCAAGCCCATGCCTCTGGGGTGGTCTGCCAATCGCAGCAGTCGGGTTTTGAACCGTGGCTGCAGTAGGCAACTTGCATTCGGGGGCGAATGTTTTGACTGTTACGCTACCCGAGGCTTCAACATTTACAGACACATTCCAACACAAGTCTTATCAAATCAAATCAAATCAAGTTTATTTGTATAGCGCTTTTCACAATAGAATTGTCACAAAACGCTTAACATAGGGGGAACCCAGGCCTAGACCCCCCCAAAAGCAAGCCTAAAGGCAACAGTGGCAAGGAAAAACTCCCTTGGTAGGGAGAAACCTTGGGAGGAACCAGACTAAAAAGGGGGGGAGCCCATCCTCTTCTGGCCGGCACAGGGTATGTCCAAAAAAAGACCATGTCATGGTCAGTCCAAGGTGGCTCAGGGCTGAAAGACTTTGCCCCTCCTGAGTTAGGTAGTCAGTGGGGGGCTAAACCACGTGGAGAGGGTCCAGATCCAGGAACTGGGGTTGGCGTAGGGGGTGAGGGTTGATGGGGGCAGCTCACACTTCTCACAGGATCTAGGGCTCGGGGGCAGGTGCCCCCGAGTCAGAGGCCGAGGCAGAGAAGAGAACATGCAGTCAGAAAAAAAGCAATAAGACACTAGGGCACGGCCTTCTCCATCTCTCCACCTAGACTAGATGTTTGGCAGTAGGCTAGGCTGAAAAGATATGTTTTTAATCTACACTTAAAAATTGAAACTGTGTCCGAATCCCTAACATGCCTTGGTAAACCATTCCACAACAGAGGAGCTCCAAAAGAGAAGGCTCTACCACCAGCTGTGCTTTTCAAAATTCTAGGGAGTAATAGATGGCCGGCTTCTTGTGAACGAAGCAGTCGTGTCGGGTTATAGGGGGCAATCATTTCGGTCAGATATAAAGGTGCAAGTCCGTTTACTGCTTTAAAAGTTAGCAACAGTACTTTATAATCAGCCCGATATTTAATAGGAAGCCAATGTAGTGATGCTAACACTGGAGTAATGTGCTCATACTTTTTGGATCTAGTCAAAATACGTGCCGCTGTATTCTATGACTATGACTTCCCTGGAGCCGCTGAGTGGACAGGACTCACCTGATGTTCCAGGTGTTTATTATGTGCTGGTTGAAAGGCCTTTCCTATCCCTCTGATCTGTGGACATCCTGCATCCCATTGACAATGACATCACATGGTCATATTTATTTGATAAAATACACACACACACACACACATACACACTATCACCATATCTCATGATCTCACAGAGATCACAACAGACAGCCATCTGACTGGACCTCTGGTGGACAGCGGTCAGAGGTCAAAGGTGTTTTTCACTTCATCACTCTCTCTTGTAACTGCCAGGATCTACTAAATAAACTGCCTACCTTTCATAAAAATGTGTATCATGCCTTTATTTTTACTACAGTACTCATTAGAAATAATGACTATTTTGTGGCACGGATCAAACTTTGCTGAAATGATATTGCAGAGAGCCGGAGAGCCAATCTGGGTTGTGTTGAACACTTCCTGGTTGAAACTATGCTGCTATCAGTGCTGGGAGACAAGGGAGTGTTACTGAACTTTCACAAGTCTAATCGCATGCATCACGCAGACACCAGGAGGTGACCTCTGGAAGGGGCGGGGACAGCAGGCCTCCGTCAGGTCTGGACCATGCACCACTGAGGAACAAGTCAGCCTCTCGTAAACACTCCACAGTCACTCCTCCCAGATCCATTAACCACTGTCAGAGCACAACATATCAATGAGCAAGCGCAAGTCAATGAGGTAGTGCAGGGAGAGCCATGCACATGGCCATGTGGAGATAAAAGAATCATAAAGGAGATAACAGATATGCTGATGCTCAGATAACCCACATGGTTGTACAGTATGAAGTATTACATCATGGGATATATGCTGCTGTTATGATGCGTTCTACATTATGTTACAGAAATCAATCTGAAAGAAGGCAGTGTGTTAGCTTAGGAGTTCAATCATGATCAGAGAGTAAAATGTACATTCAGCAGCTTACAATATCCAAATGATGTTGAAAAGGCTCTATGAATCTTGATCAGACTGACTTTGAAGGCACCCCTAAAAAACACGGTGACAAGGCCATATTTGTTTCAAGGCCTGAACAGTGGTTCTGTGAAGGGGAAATCCCTAGTGAAGTGCCCTCCACACATAGTACATGTTTGCAGTCTCTTGCCCATAACTGGTACATTTGGTATGGTCTGTTCATTGCCCCCATTACGCCCCCTTCACCCACCACGCCCCTCTACACAAGGCTACACAGCATAGAGGAGCACAGTGTGGAATTTGAAAAGGGAGCGGGAAAAAAAGAGTAGCAAAACATGCAAGTTAATATGTAACTGCTGTCCCTGGTCTGCAAATTACATGGAACTGGCCTTGAGAGCTGAAGAAAACAACAAAATAAGACAAAAAAAGGGAAAGGAGAAGTTAAAAAAAATACCAGGGAAGAAAAAATATTATGGTCCTTTCCAGAAAATCCAGATAAAATTTTTGATTGCAAGCCATCACTGTCCCTGACAACACCACTCACCATCAGTCAAAGAGGATTTACCTCTTTACCAACCATGCACTAGTATTGTTCTCCCACTCCCCTTCAGGAAATCTTACTGGATAACATCAATCCACCCTGATAGCATAGACGCGGATACAGAAGGGTCACATTTCACAACCATAGGTGAATCCCATGCACGGCCTGCATGCATAGTGTCTCACTTGGGTTCAGTCCATTAACTGGCACCTCAAGGTACAGTATTTCTCAATAGTTTTAGAGGGAGCTGGCCAACAACATCTATGTCCAATGATGAGAAGTCAAAACCAAATTGAGAGGATGTGAAAAAAGAATGGAAAGATAAATCTGAGCAAGGAAAGCACAAAGACTGAACACCACCTGCGTTGGTGGTGCCCTGGATGTTTGAATCAACACTGCTATTGAATCCGCGAGCACGGGACATTTACCTTAGCTGAACCAGTAGGAATCCAGTTGTACACTATTGTAAGCTTGCATGGATAAGGGAATAAGCAAATGTAAGATAAAGAGGGAGAAAATAGACTTTGTGATAACATGCTTGTTTGTGCTGCATGTTGTTCCAGCATTCCCAGGCTGTTGTGGGGACTGTTATCTGTTTGTTCTGGTGGAATCTCCTCAGTCCAAATACAACCTCAGGCTGTTTCAGGAATACAGCTTCTGTTTGTAACACTCAGGTTTGGCCCTCTGTCTGTACAAGGGCTATTAAGTTTTGCTCTGATGTCTCACAAACATATATGATAAACCTGTTCAATTTCAGTTGTGTGTTTTCATTTAATACCAATGTGTGGTGGTATTCATTGGCTTCATGTGTCATCATGCCCACATATGTGCTGCCATGTTGTTATTTACAGCACAAAGAGCAAGGCAGCAAGCTAAAGGTCAAGGCAAATGCCAATAAATACAAAGCCATTCTGAGTGATCACCTTCATCCTATGGTGAAGCATTTCTATCCTGATAGGCAATTCTGTCCACAGGGCACAAGTGATCACTGAATGGTTTGATGAACATGAAAACAATGTAAACCATATGCCATGGCCATATCAGTCACCAGGGGCCGTATGTACAAAGATTCTAAGAGTAGGAGTGTTGATCCAGGATCAGGTTTCCCCTGTCCATATCCTAACCGTATTCAGTATGACCTAAAAGGCTAAACTGATCCTAGATCAGTACTCTTAGAATCTTTGTACATACGGCCCCAGATCTAAATGCAATTGAACACTTATGGGAGATTCTGGAGCGGCACCTGAGACAGAGTTTTCCATCACCATTAAGAAAACACAAATTATGGAAGAATGGTGTTGCCTCCCTCCAATAAAGATCCCAGCACTTGTAGAATCCATGCCACGGTGCATTGAAGCTCTCCTGGTGGTTTGTGATGGCCCAACACCCAATTAAGACACTTTATGTAGATTTTTTGTTGACTTTTATGTTGACTTTATTGTTTCCTTTATTTTGGCAGTTACCTGTAGCTTGAAAGCTAATGATAGCTTTTAAAGAAAATAGATAAGTAAATAAATATCAGTAGCCACTGAGCAAGCTAGCATCTTTGCTAATTTTGGAATTACCCTATATTTAAGCAGGTAGGTATAGTTAGGTCACCAGCCACTCAGCTAACAACACAGCTGTACAATTAGTGCACTTGTATATGTCACAAGGTGACTTTTGAATGTGGCTAGAGCGTGTAGGGAGAATGTGGCTAGAGAGTTTTGTGTTTGTTTGTTTGTTCCACTCATTGTGTGTCTTGTGGTGCTTTGGTTTCTATCTATTTATTATTCATGTGTGTAGTGTAACACATTAATGAGTTGGTTTTAATGTATGTGTCTCCCTCTTGTGTTCAAGATATACCCAGTTCCTTTTGTGATATTTTTGTTTCAGCTCTACCACACCCGATTTTAATAATTATACCTACTGAGCTGCAGACTGTACAGACTGCACAGACGGAGGACTTTTAATTCCCAAATTTGCTTGTGTTTAGGGTCGGGCCTGGTGGCCTTAATTGTGCTGATAATTAAGGTTCAGACTGTTTTTGTCTGAGGAGGATATTGTGGTGTACTTGTTTTAGGAATATGTTTACATCAGATTCCACAGGCAAAGGCAGATTACACTGGGTCAAGCACAATACTTTTTTTTTTTTTAATTGGAAGTATCTTGGTGGCCTGGATTTGGTGACCAGAAGGCCATCTTACTTTCCTGCCAGAGAAGCCAAACCAAGACACACACTGTAAGAAATATTCCCTACTGAGTACCTCACTGAGTGTTGTATTGCGTTGCATTGGTGATTCTCCTCCCTCTCCCATGTTACTCCCCCAGGTGTCTCCAGACTTGATTAGGGATTACATTTAAAGTACTTATTAATGTTGCTAATATTAGTCTATTTGAGTAAAAACGCATATCTGTAGCTTTCTAGGAGTTCAGTTAGTTGGTGTTCTTCACTGTGAATCTGAGTCAGCTTTCTCTTCTCCTTTTCTCAGCAAGGAATTGCTAACATCGTATACCACCTTTATGCCGTCTTTCTCCTGCCTGCTCTTCACGCCTAGGGGCACAACACTAAATTGCTATTTTCTAAACCTGTACCCCTCAAATTGTGCAGTGCAAGTGGTGGCCATGTACGGCAGGCTTCTGACCTCCTGGCTGCAATGAGATTTTTAGAGAGTACAGTGAGAATACAGTGCTCTGTTATTTTTCTACGTAATATGCAAGCTTCATAAAGTCAGACAATCCCACTGCTGCCAGAAGGAATAAGATGCACAAGCAATTTGCTTAAGTAACGATCAATCCATCAAATCTATGAAGGGATTTTAGTTTGAGCAGATCAGACACATAATTTGTATTGTTTATTTAAGAGCAGGGGTCAAAGAAAAGGGTGGTAGTAGGGCACACTCGTGGGACAAATGAACTTGAATGCCCTTGACAATGTGTGGTAACTCAGTAGTGCACCTCTTCAGGTACAGTACACACAGTCTTCTCCCGCTGAGAGGGTTGTGAGTTCAGGGCTCAGAGCCGACCTTCGGCCCTGCGTTCTCAGCAGGCAGGCTGTGCCAACCTAGTGGGCTGGGCCTTTAAAAGCTGCTGATAAATCGCATGTGTGTCTGTGTGCCTGCATGTGAATGGGAGGGAGCCGCTGGGCCCTTCTTAGTGGGCAAATGATGGCCGGGTGCACTGAGATAGGGGATGGAGAATCATTAACAACAGCCCACTAAATTAGCATGACACTATTATATAAATGGATACTGCATGATACTCACATTGGAAGTGATAGAAAGTGCATGAGTTGTGCCTGCGATATTTATTCAATATCTTTTTAGGGAATTTTCCAATATCATTTTTTTATGAAAATGTCAGATGTGAGTGTGGATATTTGCCTACTCCAATTAGTGTTGGAACCTTGTCCGGGGCCAATCATCAAATGACGTGACATGACATTCTTGTAATGTTTTTGTTAAATTGAATTTAACAAAATTCTAACAAAATTATTCGTTGTCTTATTTCTGTATTTATGTAAGCCTAGGTTCGTGATGACTGCATGTTCACTGAAAGACTAAATGCTATTTTGTAAATAGTTTACTCTTGTGATCAAAACATTGATACGAGACAGAATTCTGAGGCTGTTCTGTAGTAGTGTTACTGTGACCAACAAAATAACAAAACATTGGGGTTGGCTATGATAGTTAACAGCTGGGCCCCACGCGGGTTTATTCGCCCCAGGCCCCGCCCACCCCTTGAGACGGCCCTGTGCATAATGCATTATTCTGTATTTACACGGTGTGTGTCTAGCCACACAACGCACTTATTCACACTCAGCCAACCTTCAGTCTAACACTTCCACTTCCACTTATTGAAAATGGAAAGATAAACAATAATGCATCATTGGAAAGAGCATGAAATTATCTTTACTTTGATGTATAAACTGTTATGCCCAATCACAAAAAAGTTGCAATTGAAAAACATCATATACAAATTATGAAAATGTGAAAATATGTATTTGTACATAATTTATAATAATACATAATTTGTGGAGATATATGGGATGTTATATCAATTAAACATTTTAACAAATTAGTGTTATTATATACAAAATATGTGTGTAAATTATGTACAGATAAATTCATACAATCTTATATTTATTTGTCACATCTACATTTACCATTTGGAAATTTGATGTGAAGAGTTATATTTCAATGAATTGAGTTTGTATCATTCTCTGTAATGCAACAAGTCTGTTGGGATCATCATAAGCAAACTTCTGGTAATGGAAGTGGCCAAAACATGGATCAGGACACATATGCACTTCACATACTGAACAAATGAAAATAGTCTCAACACGTTGAACGTGCACCTTAAAAGTACTAGCAGTTTCCAATCGCTTTAGTGTGTGGGGCAAATCCAGATTGAACCTTCTGCCATTGTCTAGATCTGGAGTTCCTACTGCTTGCCTGTAGCTTATACCTATCAAGTTCGTTGATAGAGACTCTCTGAAGTTGCGCAATTTCATCTTTGTATTATGAGCTTTATTGCAAACAATGCAAGCATTTAGGATAGCGATGTCAAGCATGTACCAAATTATTTTTTATTAACCACTTTAGTGACTTTGTTTGTCTCTTGTAACAAGCAATTTTTTGTCAGCGAAGTCTACACCCCGGAAGTGTTTGTCATATAATGATATAATATTTGAACGTTGCACCTCAACACGCATTTAAATTTCATTGAATTTCTGCTACAGGATTTTCCGTAGGACGGTGAATGAAGGGTTTGCACAAAATCCAGTAGTTCGGTGGATATGAGTTAACAGGGTGACTGGAACTTCCATTCATTCTGGACTGAAGCCTCAAGTTAAGACTTCCATACCCCAAATCTCCCAGCCTTCAGAGTCTCTGAGCTGACACGGAGAACTCATTTCTCACAACTGGAGAATCTGTTGGAGGAATGGTACCTCACCTCAACCTAACTTCTCAAACTAACTTTTTGCCTCTCTTTCCACCAAAAAGGTGGGACAGGGGACCAGGCACTAGAGAGGTGGTGATTAGGGGGGCCGCAGCGCTCTTGCAGAAGGACAGCAAGTAGAACCAAGTCTCATTCTCAGAGGAGGTCAGGTAATCCAGGAGCTGCAGCAGCAGCAAGGAGGTGATGATACAGCCAAACCTGAAGGGGGCGCTGGTGCTCCTTTTGCTCTCGGTGTAGAGGGGAGAGTGCAGGCCCAGCCCCAGGCCAAACAAGGTGCCCATATTGCGCAGCAGGCTGGCGAAGGGTGTGGTGTGCATGTGAACCCACTCGGCATGGACGCACCACTTCTTGGCTTTCTCCAGCGTCCAGAGCAGATCCACACCCAATGCCTTCAGCGGCAGGTAGAAGCCCAGAGCGAAGGTGAGCAGGAACAGGGTGATGTAGAAGTATTTCTTCAGACAGGCCCCATAGATCCACTGCACTCTGGAGAAGATTTCAGCCACAATCATACCTGCCATCAATAGACACTGGACCTTTATTCACAATAGAAATAGCATTGAACCACTCGGGTAATCTATGGATGGAATGTCAGTTAAATGTAAGACAGAAGCAATGGTAAAAAGTCACAGTACATGGTAAGGACTTCCCTGTATATATAATATTTCACAGGTATAAACATAGTATGGGCTAATGTTCCCAAATTATAGTTGATCAGATGTGAATAAATCATGGATCATTTCTGAAATGTGCATAAGTGTGATTCACAGAAACTGAACGTACGCACAAAAAAACGTGCGTACGCCAGTCCCCCAGATGTGAAATCTATAAATCGCAAATGATCTTGAAATTGTGCGCAGGTGAATGGTTTTAGATCTCCGCCTTGTAAACGCCCCCTAATTAATATCATTAGCATATAAAGGAGCACGAATCAAAACACAAATCTTGTACTTGATAATGGCGAGCTGCAAGAAAAAGAATTTTAGCGAGGTGGAAATCGAGGTCCTGTTGGCGGAGGTGCAGCTGCGTGCAGGGACGCTGTTTGGGAGCCTTTCCAGTGGCTTTACCAGTAAAACGAAGTACGTGGCCTGGCAGTCTGTAGCCCAGGCTGTGAACGAGGTGGGGGGGCAGCAAAGGTCCCTGAAGGACATAAAGAAAAAGTGGTCAGATTTAAAACTGAGGTCAAAACAGCGCATTGCACGCCATAGGGCCAGTGTGCAGGCCACGGGAGGTGGAATTAGCACCACAAACCTCACCCCAGAGGACGACAGAATAGGTGCTATCATTGGAGAGAGTGCTGTTGTTGGCGTCTTTGTGGAAGGTGACACGGATCATTTCACTGCTGCAGCTTCAGAAGGTACGCTGGCATGTTGTTAAAACCAAGTAAGGTCTAGTATAAATAATGAAACTTGCAACGTCGTTGTAATTGTGCAATTTTATTCATACAGATGAAGAGCTAATCCAGCGAAGAACGGCCCCTGGTAGACGCGTCTCCCAAACGGCAGCAGCAGCAGCAAGAGTGAACGTTCCCGCACAGGAGGAATCTCCCCGGCCCTCACCAGCATCCACTTCAGGCTATCCCAGTCAGGGGAGGGTCCTATCTGAGGCTGTCCTACGGTCACAAATGGATCTTATTCAGTCAGTTGCCGAACTTCAAGTAGTTGCCGGTTCAGATTAACCAGACTCTGTCAGCTCTTGTAGACTGTAAACAACGTGTGTGAATAAAATATTTTGGAAAAAAGTGAATTTACAGTTTGACTTTTATGCAATAACATTCTTACCTGTTGGAATAACATGTGAATCAACTGCCGTCTTCTCATGAGCGCAGCGGCATGTGTATTCCAGTCAGCGGGCAGTGGAGGAGGATCTTCTACATCCATGCGCATTTCATCTTCTCGCATCCCAAGCCCATGGCTCACAGAGATATTGTGAAGCACACAACAGGCCAAGATAATTCAGCACACCTTGTTGGGCTCATACAGCAGCCTCCCTCCTGATGCATCCAGACACCGCCACCTTCCCTTTAACATCCCGATAGTGCGCTCCACTACTGACTGTGCGCAGGCATGAGCCGTGTTAAAGTGGGCTTCTTCGGCTGTCTGTGGGTGTGCTATGGGGGTGAGAAGCCATGGCTTCAGAGGATAACCTCTGTCACCTGATTGTGTAGAGATAATTATTTTATGCACATAAAAAACCCCAAAAAAGCAGCAAAGTACAAAGAAAAAAGTGATTTACCTAGAAGCCAACCGTCTCCGCCTGCTCCAGCCTGATTCCCCACACTGCAATTACGCACAATGAAGGAGTCGTGCGTCGACCCTGGCCATCTTGCAACGGCGTTTAGAATTGCCATACGGGCATTGCAAATGAGTTGCACATTAATTGAGTGGTAATTTTTCCTGTTAACATATACATACTCATTTGCATGTGGTGCCCGTATAGCAATGTGAGTACAATCTATTGCACCTATGATGTTGGGGAATCCTGTTGTGCGCACCAAATCCTCTTTCACATTCTGTAGCTCCTCGGCAGCGTAAGGAAACTTTATGTACTGAGGGGACAAATCAATGATGCCTCGAAGTACAGCTGGCATAATTCTACTAACCGATGGCTGGGATATGCCTGACCGGTCACCAATTTCTCTTTGGAATGTTCCTGTAGCCAGAAACCCAAGGACGGATAACAATTGCACCTCAACGGGTATGGCCTGGTTGCAGTTGGTGCGTCTCTGTAAATTCGGGCCCATCTGGGGACAAAGCTCTAATAGCATAGCTCTCGGCAAACGATACCTGCTTATCAGCCATTCGTCATCATGCGCAAAGAAGTCTGGCTGATCTCTAAAAACTCGTTCCCTTCTTATTGCGCGGTTGGCGATATCTTCGAGAAGTGCCAATGTTGCCATTCTTCCTCTTGTAAACCACTGCATTATTGGACATTTTATAGCCTATAGATTGACCGAAATGTTTTACATGTGTGGAACCATAATACATAAATTTTGTTCAAGGATGTGTCAATTATGCTAATAGGGGTAGTTTTGGAAAACCAATGTGTGTTTTTGTTTTGTTTTCCACAAGTAGCCTAGCTTATGTTGTTTTAATTTATTAATAACTTTATTGTGCAAACCATTACGTATAGCCTAAGCAATGTGTTCAATCTGGTAATACAGCTACAACAGCATCTACTACTACTACTACTAATAATAATAATAAATAATAATAACAATGAGGAAACAATTAGGCAGCAGACGACATGTTGGCGCTCTTAGATTTTCGAATACCTGCAGTACTCCAACATTGCCACAAGGAAACGTGCGTACGCCAAGTTGAAACCTGACTTGGAGGTAAGTACTTTTCCACGTCAAAGACCGTTTTTATAAATCTGAACTTTGACGTGGATTTGAGCGTACGCACGTTCTAAGATCAAATCTGTGCGTAAGTTCGTTTTATAAATGAGGCCCCTGGTGTGGGAAGTGGGCAGCCATATAAACCCGGGACATACAAACCAGGAGCTCCAGTGACCAAAACATGGTCCATAACACCAAGCGCATAAACCTGGAGGTGAGGGGATATGTGGTGGGGGTGGTCAGCACTTGCCCATCAACATGCCAAACAGTTTAATGTGAACAAGGACAAACCAGCTCTTTTGAAAAAAGTTCCCTCTGAATCAGCCCAGCTGGCATTTTTCACATTTTATTTTCTTACTTCATGGAATCAAAATGGATTTAATTGGGATTTTTGCCATTTATCAAGACAAAATAATAATAAATAAAAAACTCTAAAGCTTTTATTAATTATTTATTATTATAATAAAATTATTAATTAAACAAAATAGACAATAATTGATTCCATAAGTATTCACCCCCCTTGACTTAATACTTGGTAGAAGCACCTTTAGCTGCAATTACAGCTATGAGTCTATTTGAGTAAGTCTCTAC
Organism: Aldrovandia affinis; assembly: GCA_029706075.1. Taxonomy (NCBI): domain Eukaryota; kingdom Metazoa; phylum Chordata; class Actinopteri; order Notacanthiformes; family Halosauridae; genus Aldrovandia; species Aldrovandia affinis. The sequence continues at coordinate 8,787,794 of JAINUG010000013.1, read as the reverse complement.
CAGTTTTGCACATCTGGACACTGCAATTTTTGTCCATTCATCTCTTGCAGACTGCAGCAGGTTTTTCTCCAAGATTTGCCTAAATCTTGCTCCATCCATTTTGCCCTCTATTTTCACAAGTTTCCCAGTCCCTGATGCAGAGATGCATCCCCATAGCATTAAGGCCTCTACATGCTTCTGCGTAAGCAACGCGACTGCGATGCGAATGCAACGCGACATCCTCTGCAACATGTCGCAGAGCACTCTGCAATTTATACTTCTGCGCAACCTATGTGACATGGTGTCCTTACACTTCTGTACACTAGTAGGCGTAAATGTATTGAACAAGGTCGGTAAAGTTTTCATGAAAGCAGGGAAACTCCTGTACCTGTACTTCTTCAGCCAATCTTTCGTGAAGCTGTTTCATTTTATACAAACAAATTATGCTAGCTATCTATATCGTTAGCTACTGTTAGCAAGCTTTATTTGGCCGTGATACGAGGTTGCTAGCTAGCTAGATATCGATAGTTTTGCTTAGCTAACGTTGACAAAGATATATACAGGTATGGTATGCAGCTGCCAACAACAATGTCTATCGCTGTATTACTTCACTGATCTCTTGTGCGAACTATGATTGTTCTTACCATGTATTAATACACATCTAGTAAATCGCTCTGGATAAGAGTGTTTGCTATATACTTAATAAAATGTACATGCACCCTGCTCTTTCTTTGTTTTGTTAGTTGAATATTCTGCGCATTAAGGTGTTGTAGTGACATGTTACATTTATATTGTTGTGTCCCCAGGGGTTGGACGACACGCACGGACCTTGCAGAGGGCGTAGGCAAGTTAAAGAACAAGGAGGAGGCAGTATTCAAAAACAAAACACAAGCACGCACGCACGCACGCACGCATGCAGGCACGCACGCACGCACACACGCACACACGCACACAGCAACTCCTTCCCAAACACGTTCCTACTCCTCTCGCATGTGATGGAATCAGCCCTTTAAATAGGCCTTGAAATGTCCTTGCTTGACTTAGCCCCTTGGGCTGCCACAATATGTAATCTAAAGCACAACACAAAACATCTGGATATTTGCAACCTTAAATATATAATTTAAAATGATGTGAAGACCATAGTCGATCCTGTGTTGTTTGCAGAATCTCCGAGTTTAATGTACTGTCAGTACAATAGACTTTAAAACCTTTGAAAAACAGGAAGTACGCCTGTCATGAAAGCAGCTTGTGTGCGAGCAACTCACCTTTATAGCAAATAATAGAGTACATTTACGTGGAACAAAGGAACCAGCAGACAACTCTTGAAAATAGTGTTAATGTATTAAGGGAAATGAAGGATGGTCTTTTTCCGTCTTTTCACAGAATTACAAAAATCGCTGCTTTTATCTTTCTCCCCTAATCTGGATGTCGCTCTGGATAAAATTGTCTGCTAAATGCTTAAAATGTAAAAAAATGATGTACTAGCTCGATGAACTATGACCATGACAGCTCTGCCTCCATTCGCTAACCAACCAGCCAATGCTGTGCAACATCTACGCGACATGTTGCGAGTTTGATTTTTGTGCTAGGTATATCCTCTGCAGACATCCTCTGCAACACCCTCTGCAACATGAATGCAACCTCTGCAACGTGTTGCAGAGGATGCCGCGTCGCAGTCGCGTTGCAGTTGTGTTGCAGTCGCATGAGCATGTATTGGCCTTTAGGCTCCCGCCACTATGTTTCACAGTAGGGATGATGATGATGATGCGCAGTGTTAGGCTTCCACCAAACATAGCGCCTAATGTTGAGGCGAAAAAGTTTAATCTTGGTCTGATCAGATCATAGAATCTTCCTCTGCTTGGTTTGAGTGTCTCCCACATGCCTTCTGGCAAATTCTAGGCAAGATTTCATGTGAGTTTTCTTCAACAATGGTTTACTTTTTGCTACCCTCCAATTTGTGAAGCACCTGGGCTATTGTTGTCCCTTATCTGCCATGGAAGACTGTAACTCCATCAGAGTTACCATAGACCTCTTGGTGGCTTCCCTAACAAGTGCCCTTTTTGCACAGATGCTCAGTTTTGGAGGCTCTGTTTTTGTTCTAGGCAAATGAACAGTTGTGCCATATTCTTTCCATTACTTTATGATGGACTTAACGGTGCTCCGGGGAATAGCCAATGTCTTTGAAATCTTCTTATTGGTGCTTTTGAATAATCTTTTCTCGGTTTTGCTTTGAATGTTCTTTGGTCTTTATGGTGAAGCTCTTGTTTGGAAATGCACTAACCAACTGTGGGACCTCTCACAGACAGGTGTATTTAATTAAAAATAATTTGAAACACCTTAATTGTACACAGATGGACTCCAATCAAATAATTATGTGAGCTCTGAAGACATTTGATTGCACCAGAGTTTATTTAGGTGTGTCTTAGAAAAAGGGGTGAATGCTTATGGAATAAATTATTGTCTGTTTTTATTGGTACATAATTTAGAAGAAAAAAAATGGGCAGGCCAGGTCATCAGTTTGAGTTGTCCTTCACGTTCCTCCTTCACCAGATAGTTCTTGCACAACTTCAAGGTGTGTTTCGGGTCGTTATCTTGCTGAAGAATGAAGGAGTGCCCGATTAGCCATAGTCCAGATGGAAGGTGTACTCAAACTATTGACCGGTAGTGTAAATCCCAATTAAATCGATTTTGATACCAACAAAATAAAGGGGGTGAATACTTTTTATACCCACCGTATGTATTCTGTAAAGAGTTTTGTTACATTTGTTATTGTATATTATTTGTGTTTACACAAAAATATTTATATATTTATATGCCCCTCTTTAATTATGAAATTTAATGAAAATGTCATTTTACATTCATAAATTGATTGCCTTTAATAAGATTAAACTCAATGTGATGGTTAATTTTAAAAATCGGACGTCCCGCCGGCGGGACATAGATACGATCTGCGCGAATTCGGCCAAATACAGAAAAGTTACGTTAACAAAAGTGCACATGCCTTATATGGCTAGAAAGCTACGATTCTTGTGATTCGAATGATATAAACTATTCCAAGATAAGATCACAACAGCAGGTACAATCAGCCGCTATGTCAGACCTACAACAAACCAACAACAGAACAAAATTCTAGTCAACTCACCTACAAATTCAAATTGTAATCCACCGATCGATTACAATCCGACTAAAACGCTTATGTGACATTGGCAAAGAGTCCAGGCGATCCAATCCAGTAAAATATATAGTCCAAACCTCATTTTTCCTTCAAAAACACGCTGGGACCGCTGGAGCGTAAATACGCGTTTCACTACAGACTTGCGTAATCTTGCAAATTTTCAGCTTCTAACTCCGGGTCAGGATCTCAGAATTACCATATTTTACTACAAAAATGTCTGACAGGTCTGACCTTTTGAATGACACCTCATTTGACCAAATAGGAGCTCCCAAGCGGCCTCAATAGCCGTCAATAGCCAATGCGTGTCCGTGTTCACCGCGATTACCTTCTTATCTTTGATTTACGATAGCCTTATCAAATCGAAGCCGATTTAGCTGATAACTGACACATATCATTGTTTAGCTAATCCAATGAGCTAACGACATTTGGTTGGTTGAGCGGTCCTATATAAACTCACTTCTGGATAGGTTTATTGTACCAGTGGCCACGCGTAATTGCGCATCCCTATGATTACGCAGCTATGCGAATAATCTAGTAATGGCGAAACGGAGTGAAAATTTGAAATATTCAAGTATTTCATTATATTATAACATATATTGTTGTATATTTTGACATAAATAAACTATAGTTTAGTCTTTTGTTTGACTGTGAAGTGAAACTAACTTCTAAAAGGTAGTTTCTTATAAATTAGTCTGTGCCTGTGTTTGTCTTTTGTTTGACTGTGAAGTGTGAATTGTATGTGTGTGCTGTGTGTGTCCCCCTTTGTGCCCTCGCTCTTTTGTTTGACTAGGGAAGTGTGAAAGTGTATGTGTGTCTTCCCCCTTTGTGTTTCATTGTGTGACTGAACTGCTGATGTGAGATGAGCTGTAAAAAAGAATACAGAAAGGACACTATAACCTCACTCAGGGATTTTGTAAATAGTTCATGTTTGCTGTGTTTTATTTATGCTCTATACTTTTTGAATGCAAATTTTATTTTTATTTCAAAATTGTATTTGTTCAGACAAGAAAGAAAAGGCCCCTTTGGAGTCTCCAAATGGCACAGTTTGGGAACGCCTGGTGGTACCCTTCAAAAAAACTGTGTAATATGTTCATTTTTTGAGGTTTTGTTCTGAAATTTGAACCTGAACTTGGTAACACTTCATGCTATGTTCCTATGGTGTTTTCCAGCTTATACCTACCAGCTATAGTCACCTGCAGGCATCTGTTTCTACAAAAAATTCCAGGCGGAATTTATATCCTTCAAATTCAGCACATTCAGACCACTATTACACAGTGCCAGAGGCACTTAGTGATTCTGACTGTTTTGCAATTCAAAAATTCAGAGTGTTATCTTTTGAATGAGACCAAAACCATGCATATACTGCAAGCGGTTGAAGAGCAGCTTTAATTTACTTTTGGGTATGTCGTTTTTGGGCGTTTTTGATAAATTCACTTAAACATGTAAGATTAAGTTCTTTACATATTTGGTCCCATCTTTATGATGCAGTACATAACACAGAACAGAATATTTTAAAATAATATTCATATCACTCCATAGTGTGTCATCACAGAATAAATAACAGAAAAGATAAATCCTGCCTTGTTTAAAGTAATACCCTAATACAAAGGCTGCTTCAAAACAGTTCCAAGGAAATTTTTAGTTAAATTAATTGATTGCTAATAAAATAGCTTCAATTACAGAGGATAGAAGTGCACTTTCGTTTTCCCACATGGGCATTGGATGTCTGATGACTTTTTAGTAGATAATGGAAAAGTTGTAACGTTTTGTGTTATTTGCTATATCACATCACCTTTTATTTATATTAGGACTTATGTGATGGTCAAATATCCTTTTTATTCAAAATGTGCCAAAAAATAAGAAATTAACAGGAGGGCACTTACTTTTTCACAGCACAGTAGTTGTTTATGTACTGTCGGTGGTAAGAATGGCTTAATGGAAATTGACCTGAAAATAATTCCCAGTTTATTTATTTATTTTATTTAACCAATCTTTAACCAGGACAGTTAAGCACTACAATAATCAACAACATATTTATCTGTGCATGTGACCTCAAACTCACCCAGTGAAGACAGCAGAATGCTTTCTCTCTCCAGCCATGGAGAGGACAGCTGTCACCATCACATACCACACTCCAGCAGAGCCCATGGCATGACCTGAGGGACTCCCTGGGGAGCACAGCAATCACATGCCAAACAGACTGTCCCACTCAAAGACAAGGACACATCAGGTCCAACCCACGCATCATTTTATTATCAAATGGTATTTTCTCTGGCATGAATTCCTTCTCAAATAAGATTTTACCACCATGCATTGGCTCAGATTCTACATAAAGAGAGCAGATGTTGAAGCTTATTGATTCAGTTCAGATAGATTTTATCATTAGTTTCCTATACAGGACATAAACTCATTCCAAATTTTGCCAATGCGAGCTGTGCAGTATATGAATAATATAATTAGAGGTATTCTGCAGGAATTTGAGTTTCATCTTTGGATAGTTTGAGAACAGCAGTACCTGGGCCCGTTTCACAGGTGATGGGGAATTGCTGTAAGACGGGGGCTTGCACTGATCCATAGTACTGTGTTTCCTGAACCCACCAGTACGGCCTCTCCCCAAACAAAACCCTGTTGGGAACTAAATACTTTGTTTAATCCAACCATTTTTGATTTGTTTTTGTTGAAATGTTCCTTATCAGAACGCTTAATTGAGAATAAGCCTGGAAGTATTTTAGGACTGAACACGCCATACTGTGGACAAGATGACTAATAGAACCAAGCTTTCAGGTAGCTTGCTCATTCACTGTTATGGACATTCATTCCATTGCTTCAAACATTTTGTGGGTTTAAGTCAGAATGTTATATGAACATGCTTAAGCAAAAATCACATGTAACTGTAGACATACTGTGGAAACTTCATACCACTTGAGGATCAAGTTGAGCCAGTCTCCGATGACGGCCACCCATAACAGCTTGATCCCCAGTCACGGTGCAGATGGAAGCAGACAGGAAACAGAATGAAGAACGTGGTGTGCAGGTCTGCCACCGTAGAGGCCAGTCGGAACCAGATCTCATAGTCACGGCACCTGGCCTGCAGGTGGACTGCCAGGTCGATGCCTACACTGTGGGATGATGTGCCAGATCGAGATAGGCAAAGAAGAGAAGGCTAGGGTCTTGGAGTCTGCTCTAGTATCCTTCCTGCCTGCTTGTCATTGCATTCTCTTCTCTCTCCAAACTGGACTTTATACAAGGTTGACTAATTTGTTTGCTTGCCAGAGAATCCAGGACAATCCAGGTTTTCTGACCTCTGTGACCCCTACCTGCATTTGCCAACCTGATAAACAGGTTTTTACTGTTTGGGAATCTGATAGGAGGTCATGAATTGATCTACAACTAGACATTTGGCCCCACAAACAACAAATTACTTGTCTGGTGTGATGTAATTTGAGGATCATTAGGTCTTCTTTTCTCATATTTGCAGATATTTCTAGATCTCCCACATTGCTAAAAAGTCATGGACTTTTCTGGGCAAATAGAGGCCTTACCCATTAGCACACCCCAGATATACAGTGGTGGTCAAGCAGTAGGCGCTTTCGACCACAGTTGCCCCTTATTGATAATGTTTTCCCCTCAGACTTCCATGGCAAAATCATCTTAACCACTGTTCCTCGTGAAACATGAGCAAGATTAACTGTCTTCGTCACTGAAGTTCCTGCCAAATGTGCCCCAACAATTACTACACTTTCAAAGTTACTGAGATCTCTTCTTCTAACCAATCAATCAATCAATCAATCTTTATTTTTGTATAGCGCCATTTACAAACAGGTTGTCACACAGCGCTTCACAATTGGCATTTTCCAGAGGGAATCAAAAAACCAGAAAACCATTGGAGCCAATGTAGGAAACTGGAAAATTATTCCCTGACCCCTTAAAAGGTGGTCGAGATGAACTCCTGGAAAATTGTGGGATACAGAGAAAAACAACACAAATAGTCCTTGAGGCTCATGTGGCTTAACAGACCACTGGAAGGGCATTCTAAGTGTAGGAGTGGGGTGGACCTCATCCCTCCAGATACCAGGGCAGGGCGGGGGATGGAACCAGCAGCTAGGGTCTGGGCCAGCGGCATCCGGCTAACACATGGCAGGGATGGGGGGTTGACTCTGGGGCAGGTGAGCTCCGGGCAGGTGCCACGAAGCCGGGGAGAAAAGAGGAAAGGTGCAATTATGACTATGATAAATATCACACCGGATCAGGGGGAAGAGTAGTGATAACACTTTTGCACCAGCAGAAGTAATCTAGGGCAGCATAACTAATTAGGTGAGTGGCACAGGGAGCACGCAGCCATGAGGGCACTCAGAGACCATCCCACCACATCATCAGCAGTCCTGATAGGGGCGGATCATCACTTATGATTGGTGACAGTAAGGATAGCTCATTGCACCAGAAGGCTCTATTGCTACGCCCCCTCCACATCTGCACCTAATGACTATAAGAGAGACTAAAGAGATGCGTTTTTAACCTAGACTTGAAAATTGAGACCGTGTCTGACTCCTTCACAGAGATGGGTAGACTGTTCCACAGTAAAGGAGCTCTATAGGAGAAAGCTCTGCCACCTGCTGTATTTTTGATATTCTAGGGACTACCAAGTTGCCTGCATCTTGTGAGCGAAGTGAACGTGGGGGATTGTACGGATGAAGTAGATCCGTCAAGTAAGAGGGTGCAAGTCCATGCAACACCTTATAAGTTAAGAGGAGTACCTTATAGTCTACACGATAGTTTATAGGAAGCCAGTGAAGTGACGCTAACACAGGACTAATGTGCTCATATTTCTTTGTTCTAGTCAGGATCCTTGCAGCAGCATTCTGTACGAGTTGTAGGCTCCTGAGTGAGGCATTGGAACAGCCAGACAGTAATGCATTGCAATAATCTAATCTAGATGTAACAAAGGCATGTACCAATTTTTCTGCATCTATTAATGACAGGAAGCCCCTAATTTTGGCAATATTCCTCAGGTGAAAAAAGGCTACTCTGGAAATGTTTTTGATGTGACTATCAAATGAGAGACCAGGATCTATAGTAACACCAAGGTCTTTTACCACCAAACTTGCAGCAACAGAGCAACCATCCAGATTAAGAGATAAATCAGATAACCCTCTTCTGAGGTTTTTGGGCCCCAAGACCAACATCTCTGTTTTATCAGTATTCAGCAATAGAAAATTATCTGACATCCAGTCTTTTATGTCTTTAAAACAGGCCTCCAACTGTTCGAATTGTCCTTCGCCAGGTTTCATTGATAGGTATAATTGTGTGTCATCTGCGTAGCAGTGAAAATGTACGCCATGTTTACGAATGACATCACCAAGTGGCAACATGTAAAGGGAGAACAATAATGCCCCCAAAACAGAACCTTAAGGGATACCATATTCCACTTTGATGAGAGCAGAGGGCTCGTCATTTAACTGCACAAATTGATATCTATCTGATAGGTAGGATTTAAACCAGGAGAGTGCCTGTCCACGCAGTCCAACTAGGTTTTCAAGTCTGCTCAGAAGAGTTTGGTGGTCTATTGTGTCAAACGCAGCACTTAAGTCCAAAATCACAAGAATAGAGACGCATCCACAGTCAGCTGATATCAGTAAGTCATTGACAACTTTAATAAGAGCAGTCTCAGTGCTATGGTGTTGCCTAAATCCTGACTGAAAAGTTTCATAGATGTCATTTGATGTCAGGAACGAAGTCAGTCTCTGAGCTACAGCTTTCTCTAGAATTTTTGAGAGAAAAGAAAGATTAGAAATTGGCCTGTAGTTACTGAGATTTTCTGGGTCAAGGTTTGGTTTCTTTAAAAGTGGCTTAATTACTGCCACTTTTTGAGAATTTGGCATATAGCCTGATGAAAGAGACAGATTAATAATGTCTAGCATGGATTGCCCCATAACAGGAAGAAGTTCTTTAACAAGTTTTGTTGGGATTGGGTCTAATTGTCCAAGTAGATGGTTTGGAGGACATAACCAATTTAGAAAATTCAGTCCACTCCAGAGCACTAAAAAACTCAAGAGTAGCCATAGGACCCCTGTCCTGGTAAGCCTGTGCTTTCTGATCAGTGTCCGCTACAGCAGAAGGTGCCATTTTAGAAATTTCATCTCTAATTTTCTCAATCTTCTCAGAGAAAAAGTTCATGAAATCATTACTATTATGGGCTTAGCATTGGTTTCAGTCTGGTTCTTTGTCAGTTTGGCCACTGTATCAAAAATAAATTTTGGATTATTCTTATTACGCTCAATCAGATCAGACAAATAGGTTGACCTTGCGGAGGAGAGAGCATATTTGTACTGTACCAGACTGTCTTTCCAGGCAGAATAAAATACTTCTAATTTAGTGGATCGCCACTTACATTCCAACTTGCGAGAAGCTTGTTTAAGAGCACGTGTGTGGTCAGTATACCATGGTGCAAGCTTCTTTTGGCTAGTTTTTTTTTTTTGAGGCGCAACAGCATCAAGTGTGTTGCGCAGGGTGTAATTTAGATTGTCAGTCAGCTGATCAATAGATTGTAGACTAGTGGGATCCTGATTAACAAATGTAAATGATTCTTGTGACAAATGGTATGGTAGAGGAATTTAGGGAGCTGGTTTTGATCTAATAGCAGTGGTAGCATGAATTTCAAACGTAATAAGGAAATGGTCAGAGAGCACAGGATTATGAGGAGAGACAACTAGATTGCTAATGCTAATACCATAGGATAAAGCTGGTGTATGTTGATGACAATGAGAATTTTGGACAAAACCAACGGAGTCAAGAATAGAAGCAAAAGCCTTCACTAGAGAATCATTTCCATTATCAACATGAATATTAAAGTCGATAATCACAACTTTATCTGCCATAACTTTTGATAAAAAGTCAGAAAACTCTGAGAGGAAAACAGCATAGGGTCAGGGGGTCTGGATAGCATGAATTTCAAACGTAATAAGGGGAATGTGTTTAAAGATTTCTTAGTAAGGCGTAGTCTAGTGTCAAAAATAACAGCCACGCCGCCACCTCTGCCTGACTGTCGAGGGTTGTGACAACTAGAGTATCCAACTGGGGTAGCCAAAATAATGGGCAACTGGGCCTGCCCAGGATTTTTATACGGTGCATCTCAATAAATTATAATATCGTGGAAAAGTTAATTTATTTCAGTAATTCAATTCAAAAAGTGAAACTCATATATTATATAGATTTATTACACACAGAGTGAAATATTTCAAGCCTTAATTTCTTTTAATTTGGATGATTATGGCTTAGAGCTAATGAAAACCCCAAATTCAGTATCTCAGAAAATTTGAATATTACATAAGACCAATAAAAAAAAGGATTTTTAATACAGAAATGTCAGCCTTCTGAAAAGTATGTTCATGTATTTGCACTCAATACTTGGTTGGGGCTCCTTTTGCATGAATTACTGCATCAATGCGGCGTGGCATGGAGGCGATCAGCCTGTTGCACTGCTGAGGTGTTATGGAAGCCCAGGTTGCTTTCTGGCCAATCAAGCACAGTAATACCATGGTCATTAAACCAGGTATTGGTACTTTTGGCAGTGTGGGCAGGTGCCAAGTCCTGCTGAAAAATGAAATCAGCATCTCCATAAAGCTTGTCAGCAGAAGGAAGCATGAAGTGCTCTAAAATTTCCTTGTAGACGGCTGTGTTGACTTTGGACTTGAGAAAACACAGTGGACCAACATCAGCAGATGACATGGCACCCCAAATCACTGACTGGAAACTTCACACTGGACTTCAAGCAACTTGGATTCTGTGCTTGTCCAGACCTTTTCCTCCAGACTCTGGGACCTTGATTTCCAAATGAAATGCAAAATGTACTTTCATCTGAAAAGAGGACTTGTCTCTGGTTCAGGAGTGGCTTGACACGAGGAATGCGACAGCCCATGTAGCCCATGTCCTGGATACGTCTGTGCGTGGTGGCTCTTGATGCACTGACTCCAGCCTCAGTCCACTCCTTGTGAAGCTCCCCCAAATTCTTGAATGGGCTTTGCTTGACAATCCTCTCAAGGCTGCAGTTATCCCTGTTGCTTGTGCACCTTTTCCTACCACACTTTTTCCTTCGACTCAACTTTCTATGAATATGCTTGGATACAGCACTCTGTGAACAGCCAGCTTCTTTAGCAATGACCTTTTGTGGCTTACCCTCCTTGTGGAGGGTGTCAATGACTGTCTTCTGGACAACTGTCAAGTCAGCAGTCTTCCCCATGTGTCACGGCAGGGACCAGAAAACCAGGCGCGGACCCAGAAATGCAGAAACTTCTTTTATTAAGTGAACAGGCAAAGGTCAGGCAGGAGTAATCAGGGCAATGCAGAGATCCAAAGGATGGTCGGGGACAGGCAGAGTTCGTTACGGGCTTCAGGGGTATCAGGGCGTAGTCAGTGGGCAGGCAAAGGTCGAAAACGAGAAGGCAGTCCAGGGAACACAGGGAGGAGCGGGAACGAGACTGGGGTACCGACGAACACTGGAGCACAAGCACAAACACGAACCCGAAGCCACAAAATGCTGGGAAACAGAGATAACGCGGGAGTGTAATGTGAGCATACGCAAAGCACAAGACAATCTGGCAACGAACATGGGAAAACACACAGCTTAAATACATTTAGACATAACGAGAAACAATCAGGAATAAACACGAATGCAGCTGACTGCAATCAGACACATGAGGAATTAAGTGAAAACGATAATACAATAACGAGACAATCAGGAAATGAACATGGGAAACGAACAGCTAACTACATCAGACATAACGAGAAACAATCAGGAATTAACATGAATGCAGCTAACTGCAATCAGACACATGAGGAACAGGTGAAAACAATACAATGACAAGACTGGGAACAGGTAGGTGAAAGTGAAAACACGGACCAGACAACCAGGAAAACATGGAATGAATGAAAACACCTAATTACGGGGAACATGAACACGAGACGTGACACCCATGATTGTGTAGCCTACTGAACCAGACTGAGAGACCATTTAAAGCAGGGGTGTCAAACTCATTCCATCGTGGGCCGAGTGTATGCAGGTTTTTGTTGCAACCAGTGCACTACACCAGGTGATTTCACTAATTAGCTTCCTTCCTCAACCAAGGAGGGGAACTAATTGAAATCACCTGGGGTTGTGCACTGGTTGCAACAAAAACCTGCATACACTCGGCCCACGATGGAGTGAGTTTGACACCCCTGATTTAAAGGCTCAGGAAACCTTTGCAGATGTTTTGAGTTAATTAGCTGATTAGAGTGTGACACTGTGAGTTTACAATATTGAACTTTTTCACAATATTCAAATTTTCTGAGATACTGAATTTTGGGTTTTCATTAGCTGTAAGCCATAATCATCAAAATTAAAACAAATAAAGGCTTGAAATATTTCACTTTGTGTGTAATGAGTTTCACTTTTTGAATTGAATTACTGAAATACATTAACTTTTCCACGATATTCTAATTTATTGAGATGCACCTGTATATGACCCTAAGCATGATGGGATGTTAATTGCTTAATTAACTCAGGAACCACACCTATGTGAAAGTACCTGCTTTCAATATACTTTGTACCACTCATTTACTCAAGTATTTCCTTTATTTATTTACCTGTAGGTCTTGTATTTTTTTCACAACTATAAATGATTTGGCCAGTAAAACTGAATAGGAAAACTAAAAGCGAGCATATATTGTATTTCACTAGTTCGTTTTCATGGTACAGAGTTCAACGCAATAACTGCACAACTCAAAGCTGAGAAGATGAATATACATCAGCTTAACCCCATTCTTCAATAATATTGTAAAATCTTCAGTTTACCATAGCTGAAAGCATGAATTGCAGTCCCTCCACTTAACAAAAAGTTAAGAGAACTCATATTTTGGGCTATTTTATTTATTTATTATGTATAGTTTATATGGAAGGGAAAAGTACAGAAGACATTGACACAGTTGCCAAGGCAGCATCTGATGTACTGTATATCTGTGTGTAGCTTAAGCTCATTTATATCTGATTCAGTGTACATGTGCGTGAAGCTGAAGCTAATTTGTATCCGATGCACTGTACACGTGTGTTTGGCTGAAGCTGATTTACATCTGATGCACTGTACACGTGTGTTTGGCTGAAACACATTTATATTTGAGGCACTGTACACATGTGTGAAGCTGAAGCTAATTTATATTCAATGCACTGTACACATGTGTTTGGCTGAAGCTGATTTACATCTGATGCACTGTACACGTGTGTTTGGCTGAAACACATTTATATTTGAGGCACTGTACACGTGTGTGAAGCTGAAGTTCATTTATATTCAATGCACTGTACATGTGTGTGTAGCTGAAGCTCATTTATATCTGATGCACTGTACATGTGTGTGAAACTGAAGCTCATTTATATTCGATGCACTGTACATGTGTGTGTAGCTACAGCTCATTTATATTTGATGCAGTGTACATGTGAGGCTGAAGCTCATTTATATCTGATGCACTGTACACGTGTGTTTGGCTGAAACACATTTATATTTGAGGCACTGTACATGTGTGTGAAGCTGAAGCTCATTTATATTCAATGCACTGTACATGTGTGTGTAGCTGAAGCTCATTTATATCTGATGCACTGTACATTTTTGTGTAGGTGAAGCTCATTTATATCTGATGCAGTGTACATGTGTGTGAGGCTGAACCACATTTGTATCTGATGCACTGTACACGTGTGTTTGGCTGAAGCTAATTTATATCTGATGCATTGTACACATGTGAGGCTGAAGCTAATTTATATCTGATGCACTGTACATGTGTGTGAAACTGAAGCTAATTTATATCTGATGCACTGTACACATGTGTGAGACTGAAGCTCATTTATATCTGATGCACTGTACACGTGTGAGGCTGAAGCTCATTTATATCTGATGCACTGTACATGTGTGTGTGTGGCTGAAGCTAATTTATATACATTTCCCATTTACATTTTAAGCATTTACCAGACGCTCTTATCCAGAGCGACTTACAAGATGTGCATAAATACATGGTAGGAACAATCATAGTTAGCGCAAGAGATCATTGCAGTAATACAGCGATAGACATCATTGCAGGCAGCTGTGTACCATACCTGTAACACTGGGAAGGAAAAGGTTAGTAAATTATTATTTTTATTTTTTTAATGGAGTAAGGAGGGGTATATAGTGTTGGACAAATAGGCAGTGGTGGTGACAATTAGCTAGATGTTCAGAATTCAGTGGTAGTGGAGTCTGAAAAGGTTTTGAGTCTCTTGCGGAAGATCGCAAGTGATTCCGCGGTCCTGACCAATTGCGGAAGGTTGTTCCACCAGCAAGGGGTCAGGACAGAGAAGAGACGAGACCACAAGGAGTGGCTGCCAGGCACCCGGAGGGATGGGGCAGTCATTTTGCCAGAGGAGGCGGAGTGGAGGGGTCTGGCTGGGGTGTATGGTGGAGTGATGAGTGAACGGAGGTATGGGGGAACAGTACCTCTAGCCGCTTGAAAAGCAAGCACCAGTGATTTGAATCTGATGCGTGCTGCGATGGGGAGCCAGTGCAGAGAGGAGTAGAGGGGTGAGAACTTCGGGTTGAACACCGTGGGCATTCTGGACTAGTTGCATAAATATACGCTGGTTTAGCAGACATCCAAAGCGACTTACAGTAGTGAATGCATTCCCCCGTGGAACCCACAACGTAGTTGCATTGCTCTACCAACTGAGCCACAGAGAACCACTGGCTTGGCATTGGCTTGATGGCACAGGTCCGTAAGTCTGCCAGCAAGTAATTGCAGTAGTCCAGACGTGAGATCACCAGGGCCTGGACCCGGGAGTTGTGTGGCCTCTTGGGTGAGGAACGGTTGGATCCTCCGGATGTTGTGGAGGGAGAATCAGCAGATCCAAGTGATCGCTGCAATGTGGCTCGAGAAGCACAGCTGGTTGGCCAGGGTCACTCCAAGACTCCTGGCAGACTGGGACGGAGACACTATGGAGCCTTCCACGGTGATTGACGCATCAATCATTGGGGAGCCCTTCGCTGGGAGGAAGAGCAGCTCTGTCTTCCCCAGGTTCAGCTTCAGGTGGTGGGTGGACATCCATGCGGAGATGTCAGCCAGGCATGCAGAGATCCGTGCCGGGACCTGGGTCTCAGATGGAGAGAAGGAGAGAAAGAGTTGAGTGTCATCGGCATAACAGTGATAGGAAAAACCATAGCAGAAATAACAGAACCAAGTGACTTGGTGTACAGGGAGAATAGGACGGGGCCTAGCACAGAGCCCTGCGGGTCCTCCAGGTTCTGTAGGAGATGAGCAGACAGTTGGTTATAGACAGCCTGCTCTAATGTTTTGGAGAGGAATGGGAGGAGAGAGACAGGTCGGTAGTTTAAAATGACAGCAGGATTCAGAGAGGGTTTTTTCAGGAGGGAGACAACATGACCGCATTTGAGGGAAGAGGGGACAGAGCCAGAGGAAAGAGAGGAGTTAATAACATTGGATTAAAAGGGGAGGATGTCCATAGCAATGGACTGGAAGAGGGGGGGAGGAATGGGATCGAGAGGGCAGGTGGTGGGACGGTGGATGTCCGAGTCAGGGAGGGGCGAGAATGAGGACAGAGTGGTGAGAGGTTTAGGTGGCGAGATGGGTGAGAGAGAATTAGGTGAGCGAGAGGATGGGGGAAAGGAGTTGCGAATGTCATCAACCTTCTCGCAAAAGAAGGGTGCAAAGTCATCTGCGGTTCGAGAGGAGGGGGGTGGGGGAGGAGGAGGGCAGAGAGGAAAACGTAGAATTGAGTTTTCGAGGGTTAGAAACAGAAGATTTAATCTTGGAAAGGAAAAATGCAGATTTAGCAGAGGAGAGATTCGAGGAAAATGTAGCCAGGAGTGTGTGGAAGTCAGTCAGAGCCACAGGGGATTTGGATTGTCTCAATTTCCTTTCTGCTGCTCGCAGTTTCAGTCGGTCAGCCCGAATGGAGTCAGATAGCCAGGGGGTGGGGGGTCGAAGACGAACAGGTTTAGTGGATAGAGGACATATCTGATGCACTGTACACATGTGTGGGGCTGAAGCTCATTTATATCTGATCCACTGTACAAGTGTGTTTGGCTGAAGCTCATTTATTGTCACGTCTCGTGTTCGTGTTCCCCGTAATTAGGTGTTTGTAGTTTATTCCATGTTTTCCTGGTTGTCCATTCCGTGTTTTTACTTTCGCTTACCTGTTTCCAGTCTCGTCATTTTATTATCGTTTTCACCTGTTCCTCATGTGTCTGATTGCAGTTAGCTGCATTCGTGTTAATTCCTGATTGTTTCTCGTTATGTCTGATGTAGTTAAGATGTTCGTTTCCCATGTTCATTACCAGATTATCTCGTCATTGTATTATCGTTTTCACTTATTCCTCATGTGTCTGATTGCAGTCTGCTGCATTCGTGTTAATTCCTGATTGTTTCTCGTTATGTCTAAATGTATATAAACTGTGCGTTTTCCCATGTTCGTTGCCAGATTGTCTTGTGCTTTGCTTATGCCTACACAACTTTTCAGGGTTTTCTTTGTTTACCCGTGTTCTGTTTCCTCGTGTTCGTGCTTCCGTCTTTGTGCTTCCGTGTTTATTCCTGTTTCAGTCTCGTTCCCGATCCAACTGTTCGTGCTCCTCATCGTTCCTGCCCTGCTCCTCTCTGTGTTTCCCGGAATGATTCCCTGTTATCGACCTCCGCCTGCCCATTGACCACGTCTTGCCTGCCTCTGACACACCTGAAGCCTGGAACGAACCTTGCCTGTCCCCGATCACTCTTTGGATTCCTGTATTGCCCTCATTGCTCCCGTTTGACCATTGCCTATTGTTTTTGCAATAAAGAACATTATTACATTCCTGGGTCCGCGCCTGGTTTTCCAACACCATTCCATTTATATCTGGTGCACTGTATACGTGTGTGGGGCTGAAGCTCATTTATATCCGATGCACAGTACATGTGAGGCTGAAGCTCATTTATATCCGATGCACTGTACATGTGTGTGTGGCTGAAGCTGATTTATATCTGATGCACTGTACATGTGAAGCTGAAGCTCATTTATATCCGTTGCACTGTACATGTGTGCGAAGCTGAAGCTTTTTTTAAATCTGGTGCACTGTACACATGTGTGAGGCTGAAGCTCATCTATATCTGATGCACTGTACATGTGTGTGTAGCTGAAGCTCATTTATATCTGATGCACTGTACATGTTTGTGAAGCTGAAGCTCATTTATATCCGTTGCACTGTACATGTATGTGTAGCTGAAGCTTCAGATTCAGATTCAGATTCAGATTCCTTTATTTGTTACATCTGTGATACTAGGTACACCAGAGTAAAAATCTTGGGCCTGGCCCCTCAACTTCGCAGCATCAGAAATAACACACAGAAAAACCACACATTGTAACAAAATAGTAATACCCGTAAGTAATGACAGTGCAAATGACATGCATGAATAAATATATAAAATATAGGTAACAATGTATATATGTAACAATGTAATATGGTAACAGTACAAAATAGCAGGATAGTGCAGCAGATCAAGTAGCAGCAGTGGTACTAGGGGCACGAGGCACAGTACAGGAGTGAGTGGTGTGTGTGTGCGCGCGCGTGCGTGCGAGTGTCGCCTGCGCGTGCTGGGTCTGTGCAGGTGTGTCTGTGCTCAGTCCACCTGGTAGCTTATTTGTATCTGGTGCACTGTACACGTGTGGGTGGCTGAAGCTCATTTCCAACACCAGTCCCTTGATGGACATTGAAAGTGCATCTTAAAACAAGAGAAGTGACACATTATTATCATTTAAAATCAGTGCAAAATATATAAAGATAATATATTAGCAATAACAATAAATTACACCATTAATGCAGACCAGTTTGAATCATGATGGCAGTCTCGGTTCAACTTTAGCCAAGTGTTAACAGCAGTGGCGAAAGTACCACATTCATGAGTTTGTTTTAATCTACCAGTAGAGGTTTCCAAAGCCCTGTGCCTTTAATTGAGAATGCAGTTTGAGCAAAGTAAGTTGTACAGTGTCTGTTTCAGCAGTTTCCATCTGAAGTCCTACATATGCTAGTGCTAGCTATAAATGAATCAAAGATTGTTGGGACTTGGTTGTGCAAACATTTAAGATACACTAACTGTCTTCCCATGCAGCCAATTCTTTGTGGTACTGAAAGTCATGTCTTTAGAATTTGCACGCAGAGGTATTCTGAATTAATTAACATACATTTATAGATTTTTTTTTAAACATTATAAAACAAAACTGTCAAGATAATAAAACGTCTTTGTTAAAACCTTAAAGTTTTCAACAACAACAAAAAATCTATGCTATAACCCCGATTAGCTAAAAAATAAATGACAGTTCTTTTGGAGTTTTCACCACAAGCAAGCATACAATATTTTCCCTCTCAATTTTTATTTTTATGACCCTACTGTTGATTAGAACAGTAAATGATAATGTGTCAGCATATTTACTTCAAAGTCAATCTGCATGCTAAGAAGTATAATTTGTAGTAATTAGATTAGATTAGATTTGATTCCATGGCTGACAAAACAGAAGGCTATGGAGATTTCAAACTTCATGTGTACTTTTCTTTAAATACAGTAATGTCACATGATTTGGCAGCCAAGTTTAATTGGCTGTTGCACAATGTCAAATCCTCATGCACCATTGATTGATAAGATATATTGTATTTATAATCCTTAGTAAGAAGATCTAAATTGTGAAGGAATATTTCCTACACGAAAAACATCTTCATACGTTTTACTCATCACACCACAAACCATTTTATTCTTTGCCTATGGTAATCATCATTATGATTATATTTAATTCTTTGTATTATTATTATTAATAGACACTGTTACAGAGAGCATATTAATGATCAATAGAAGGAGCATTGCCTTATATCGTACAGGTAATGAGTAAATAAATGGAAACACAACAATGTTCCAACAGTGAAGGGTTCTGGTGGCTCCATAATGATGTGGAGTACATTCACCTGGCATGATTTGGGTGCACTCATACTCTTAGAAGACAAGGTCAATGTTACTTAGTGGCATTGAATGATCATCTTCACCACGTTAAAGCATTTCTTTACTGCTGAGAGGGGTGACTTTCAAGATGAAAATGCCCTTGTTCAAACGTTTGATTCATCCATATGCACTCAACAAATGCTATGCTAACTCACTAGAAAATAATGTTGCTCGACGGACATAGATGGTGAGACAAAAGGAAATTGTTGAATAGCAAGATGACATGCGAGGCAAATATGTCATACCTCTGTGAACCACTTTTGGAGAATCTGACCAATGTCTACTACCACCTGTCTGGCAATCGGTGCTGCCCATACCAGAAGTATTGTTCTAAGTACAGAGGTTCTTGAGATCTGGCCATCTGGGGTTCACAACTAATTAAAATATACACCTAAACAACATACATGTCACGGTTCCCTTGTGTCTTTCCTTTTGTGTTCCTGTTCCGTTTCCCTGTTTTGTTTCCCTTTGTTCTCATTTCATTATGGTTTCTTGTCCATTTGAATTGTTTCTTGTTTAGTACCTAATTATCCATTTACCGGCTTCCTGATTTCCCAATTCCACTCACCAATGTCCTAATCCGCTTCTGCACACCAGCCTCCCATCAAGTTCATCACCCAACAGTATTTCTACCCCGGTTCTTCAGCTATTCCTCGTTGGATTGTTATGTCGACTACCCTGGTAGTTTTTGCTCTCTCTCCTGACTGTATATCTTGGATATAATTCCTTGCCTTGCTTCGTGTTTAATGTTTGTCTTGTTTAATGTTTGTTCCTGTTTCTCCCTCCCCCCTCATATTCAGCTACTCTGCCTGCCAGCCTGCACATCCAGCCAGCCTGCGTGTTTGTCTCGCCAGCCAACTCGCCAGTTCCACTTGCCATCTTCCCTGTTCACCTTCCAGCCTGCTTGTTTGTCTGTCCAGAAAATAAACCTTCATTTTCATTCCATTCCTTCTCCATGTCTTGCATTTGGGTTCATTCTGGGAAGCCTCCTAACAGAACAATCCGACCCAACATGGACCCAGCAGACACGGACCAGCTCCGCCAAGCCTTGGAATGTGCAGGGCCTTTCTCATCCAATGTTCCCTAGTGTTTGAACAGCAGCCCTCTACGTACTCCACCGACAGGTCCCCCATCGCCTACCTTATGGGTCTCCTAAAGGGCAATGCGCTAGCCTGGGCGTCGGCTGTTTGGGATAGTCAGTCTCCGTGTTGTTCTTCCTACCCCCTGTTTGCTTCAGAACTGAAGAAGATTTTCGACCACCCCGTTCGGGGCACCAGCGCTTGCCAATGTTTCCTCACCATTCGCCAGGGTTCCCGTAGTGTGGCGGACTACGCGGTGGAATTCCAGATCATATCTACGGATGCCGGTTGGAATGACGGGGCGCTTCGAGGGGCTTTCCAGCACGGACTCAGTGACCCAGTCAAGGACGAGCTAGCCGCCAGGGACGACTCCCGGAGCCTTGACGATCTTATCTCTCTGACAATGAGGTTGGATAATCGTCTCCGGGAGCCTCACCGTGAAAAGGCTGGTTGTTTTCCCTCAGTGCTCTTCTTGTGTTTCTCCGCTTGACACCTCGAGAACGAAATCCGAACTCCCTGCTGTCTCCTGGTCAGCTTCTGGTTCGTCCACCTCTGCTCCTTCCGGAGAAGAACCCATGCACCTGGGCCGTACCCGCCTCTCGCCGGCTGAGCATCTCCGGAGGACCGGTCAGACCAGTCATTTCCTCGCTTCCTGTTCCCTTCGGCCAAAAGGGGTCTTGGCGGGCCAGATGCAGTCCCTGCCCCTGTCGGCGCTAGTCTATTTATATTATATTTATATTTTAGGCATTTAGTAGACGCTCTTATCCAGAGCAACTTACACAGTTTAAATTTCTTTACAGCTGGATATTTTACTGAAGCAATTCAGGTTAAGTACCTTTGCTCAAGGGTACAACAGCAGTGGCCCCATCTGGGAATTGAACCTACAAGCCCAGCTCCCTAACCATTATACCACACAGCCAGCTTAGTCGACTCTGGTGCCGATGAGAACTTCATCAACTCCAACCTGGTTTCCCAAGCACCACACCCCTCAATGCCAATGCCCTTTATGGCAAGCTCCTCGCCCGGGTGACCCACTACACCATACCCCTTCGTCTGATCCTCTCCGGTAACCACCACAAAACCCTCCGGTTCCACGTCCTTTCTTCACCCCATGTGCCTGTGATCCTCGGTCAGCCCTGGTTACTGAAGCACAACCCCCAGTTCGACTGGACCGCGAGCAGAGTTACTAACTGGTGTGTGAGCTGTCAATCCTGCCTGCAGTCTGCCCCTGCTCCAGCTGTGACCACGGTCCCCACTTCAACCTCAGAACTTCCCGATCTCTCCCTTGTCCCTGCCGTTTACCATGACCTCAGAGGTCTTTAACAAACACCGTGCCCTGTCTCTGCCTCCGCATCGACTGTGCGATGGAGCTCCTCTGCCTTCCAGCCGCCTTTTCAACCTTTCTCGCCCGGAGAGAGAAGCTATGGAGCGTTACATCCATGACTCCCTAGCCGCGGGGCTCATCAAGCCATCCTCGTCCCCGGTAGGTGCTGGCTTCTTTGTGGCCAAGAAGGACAAGTCCCTTCGTCCCTGGATACTGGGGTTGGGGCGGTGCTCTGCCAATGCTCTGCCGGGGACCAAAAGCTACATCCCTGTGCCTTTTCCCGTCGCTTGTCCCCAGCTGAGCGGAACTATGATGTTGGGAACCGGGAACTTCTGGCAGTAAAGCTTGCATTGGAAGAGTGGCATCACTGGCTTACATTTTTCCCTCACCTATTGTCCAGGTTCCCGTAACGTCAAGCCCAATGCCCTGTCTCGTCTCTACATTCCCGAGGAGGCTCCTGCGGTTCCCGAGACCATCCTTCCCTCGTCCCCCACTCATTCCTCAATATACTCTAATATGTTCTCTATTTTCATTGGAAAGTAGTCAAAATGGCAGTTGTTTGGGGGGAAAAAACATAGATTTTCTTAGATAAACATTTTGGGGAGTTTTTCCTTGCCTTAAAGGTTTATTAATATTGTGCTATTGTATGTCATATAATTGGAAACAGCTTTCTGAAGGTGTATCATATTTAAAATTGGTTTGACCCCAGTAAACTATGATCATTGCGTCAATGCATAGACTGGTCACGTTACGATATGGAACATTCCGCTCGGAAATAGTTTTCTCTCATTTGCATGTCCATGCATTATCAATGTCCACTGTTTGCACAAAAGGCTGGTTTAAAAACATTTGTAATATTTGGTCATTTGTGTACCAGTTTTGTTACAGTTTGAAGGTAGCATGCTTTACATAACAGGATTTTGGATCTATAATTCACATATCTTAGGTTGCTTCCATAACATAAAAACATTTTAAAACCACTACAGAAAAAGCTTTTTTCAGTTGAAAACTGATAAGTTTGTTTATCATGTGCACTTGCACTTGTCCAGGTAGAAAGTGAAATGTTTTCAAACCTATTGACATTGAAAGTTCTACTCTATTTTATTGTATGTGTCTCTTGTCAAAATGCTGTCACTTTACTTAAAGCCTACAAATACCAATTATAGTGTTTTATAATTAGCTTATGATATGCTATGTCCATCAAGATCACTTTACTTTTAGCAAACATATAAAACTTATAGTGCTTAATAAAGCATTATAATTAATGATATCCTGTAGGAACGTATGTGATATAATTGACTATACCACCATTTTCTCATTGCTTTCATGATGCACTATAGCCTGTTGTGACAGAGCCTTATAAGCAGATGCATGTTGTAATACATTATATCACCTGTAACATAGTTTACTAGCAAGAATATATATGTTATTCCCTTTGGTCTTATAGTTTGTCATAGCAATGATTTATATAACATGTTATAATTACCTATGAGTTGTTATGAGTGTTTATAGTAGCATTATAAGTATAGTATATAGTATAGTGTATTATAAGTGCATCATAAGGCACTATAAATACAGCTATAAGGCATATATGTTTGCTTCATAGAAAGTGTTACCTTTTCCAAAAAGATACTGTATGTGTCACAATTATTGAGACCCCTATACATTTTTCATCAAATCCAACAAAAATAAATTCCCATTAACACTTAGTTTTCTATAGTGTTTTAAGACATTAGACCATTCCTGTTAGGAGTGACAATGATCGGACCCAAATGCAGACACAGACACTGAGGATGAGGTAAAGTGAAGGTATTTATTATAAACAGGGACTGGGGTAGGGGAGCGATGGTGAGGGCAGACGAAGGAGGCAGGCAGGACAGGCAGGGAAGCGGGCAAGCAGGCAGGCAGGCAGGGAAGCGGGCAGGCAGGCAGGTAAGCAGGCAGGCAGGCAGGCAGAGAAGCGGGCAGGCGGGTAAGCGGGCAGGCAGGCAGGCGGGTAGGCGGGCAGGCAGGGAAGCAGGCAGGCGAGGAGTGAACCTGGACACGGAGAGGACGAATACACATATAAACAGATGAAGATAATAAATGTGGAAGAAAACGTGGATTGGGAGACGTCTTGATGCATGTAGCTACCACTGAAGCAGAGACAACGATCTGACGGTGAGTGGATGAGAAACCGGCGTTGATATACACTGCAGGGCTGATGGTAATTGATGACAGGTGTGGAGGCAGCGCAGGTGTCGCAGATCCATTGTAATCAGGAGGGAGCCGGAGAATGCCGAGGAGGAAAGCCGCGCCCACAACACACACGCACAAACATGAAACTGACAGGGAGAACAGGAACACAGGGGAAAGGGAAAGGGAAAACACGAGGAAACACAAAAATAAACGGCCATGGCCGTAACAATTCCGCCATACATAATCTTTCAAGATCCTGATCCGTTGGTCAGTGCTTGTATACTGTCCTCTTCAAATCAAACCACAAATGTTCAATTGGGTTGAAGCCTGGACACTGAGATGACCATTGCAAAATAGTAATTTTGTGGTCAGTTAACCATTTCTTGGTTGTTTTGAGGTATGCCTGGGTATGCACATTCTTAGTTGAACCCCATCCTCACTAACACACTCTCAGTGAAACCCAGTGGCGGGCCGTGCATTTCACACCTAGGCCTTCAGTAGTGCTCCGTCTGAATCAATCCACCCCTCAATAACTATTTTATGGCTATAAAAGCCATCTTATTGTTATGTTTTGAGTGTCTGTTCAGTTTGTTTTTGCACTTTGTTTATTTATCTTTCTTCAGTCATGTTTCATTCTTGTTCTGTCATGCACTTCGGGAAATTCTGTGTTTCGGTTTTTCCGTCTTCGTTTCTAATCTCGTTTTACTTCCTTCTTACTTTCTAATTACACTTTGTATATATTAGTTAGATGTATATAGTACTAACCAACTAATCTACTAACATTAGGGATTTAGATTAAGTTACTAACACTACTAATCACTAATTATCTCACGCTTCTAACTATCGCTGTCATTCTCTCTCGTCCTATCTCTGTACGCTTCTCACGTTCCGCTTTATTCGCACGCAGATTTCTTTATGCGTTCCTTCAACTCCCTAAAAAACCGAAACATAGAATTTCCCGAAGTGCATGACAAGACAAGGAGAGGAACTCGAACAGGAACAATGACAGACGTGGAACAGAACGAGAATGAAACATGACTGAAGAAAGCTAAATAAACAAAGTGCAAAAACAAACCGAACATTGCATCGAAGATAGATAACTCGTGTATCCAGAATAAATGCCTTTACTGAAGAAACAAACCCGGGGTGCTACAGCTGCGACACACATAAAAAATAATCAATAATAACCTCATAAAATTGCAATATTATTTAGGAAAATAGCAACATTTTACTCACCAAAAATCCTTATTATTTGTACACAAAATCCATCCCCCTTTCTTTCCTCAAAAAGAGTTCAATTACTCTGTCGTACAGATTATCCGTGTGTTTCAGTTCCATCAAGAAGTCATTTTCTATCGCCATAGAAGCTAATGCTGAAAGTCGAGCCTGCCCTGTCGTATTTCTGGCATAAATTTTAATTCGCTTTAGGGTTGAAAATGTCCGCTCAAATGTCTGAATCACAGACTGATGTTAATTATATTTTGTCCATGAATACTTATTAAATAATTCCAAATGGTCTGTCCGCTTCCTTTCATAGCTTTTCCCCTGATTGCGCTGCTTCCAGGCGTGTATTTTCATATTAAAGCATTTAACCAATCACATTACATCATAGTCAGACACTCTCTGACTATCCAATCAAAGGGTGTGAATACGCTGACATTACCTAGGCCTTCTAGAAGGCCTTTGTGTCCCCAACTCAAAATCTGATTGGTTGAAGCAACAGTTTGATCAACACTTATTTTATGCTACAGGGCCTGCAGAACTGATTGTGAAGGCCTCCAGGCAGATTTCTTTGACCCTGGCAACAAATGATGGCTGAAATGTGATTGGTTAAATGCTTTAATATGAAAATACACGTCTGGAAGCAGCGCAACCAGAAAAGCTATGAAAGGAAGCGGACAGACCATTTGGAATTATTTAATAAGTATCACTCGGCTATATTAGCAGCCATAGTTGTGGATAACGGCAGCTTTTCGCGGCAGCCTCACCTTCCTAGCCTCACCGAACGAAGACTCAGCGGACAAAGACAAAGGAGTCTACCTGCAGGAGTCCACCAAGGGGGGCCAGCTAGGGAGTGCTCGCCACACGGTGAGTATCCTAGTTTTGTATCTCCCTATTCTTCCTCTGCATCTAACACTACATGCTTCCTCCCTATCCCAGTCCATGTCTCCTCTTCTAGATTGCCTAGAAGGAGAGATTCTACCCACACCCGTAATCTGTCCAACCTCATCCACCCTCCTAGATCTCCCGGTGTTGACGTAGTGGTAGCAGGTGGACTATGGAACTGCCAGTCCGCTGTCCGGAAGGCCGATTTCATCTCGGCCCAGTGTGAACTACTATTCAATTATTGACTCACGACCGCACTGCACCTCTCCATTCTCCCTTCATGCAGCCCATCCACACGCACAGCCAGGGCAGCCTGCAGTTTCCACCCCATGACAGGAGAGCCATGACCAGTAGCTGCAAACATGACATAACATCAAAGATCCACCACCATATTTCACTACAGGTATACGTCCTTTTCAACATAAGCATCCTTCTTCCAACACAAAAACCCACAGCTGGTGTGCATGGCCAAAAAGCTCAATTTTGGTCTCATCTGACCATAACACCCGGTTCCAATCAGAGTTCAAATGCCAAACTTCAATTGGTTCCAATCCATCCATTGTCTAGTTCAAATGCCAAACTTCAATTGGGGCAATTGGAAGGTATGGTCTTTGGATTAAGAAACCATAAAATTATATACAATTATAATAATAATATAAAATATAATTTTCCCTTTTTTTTGAGCATACAATATAGTTCATAACCTGTATTTTTATTTTATTCATATTTATCAAGGGTCTCAATAATTGTTGAGTTGACTGTACCACCTTATGTCTTTAAATATTATAACCTTGAAGTTGCTTTGAGTCCCTTAAAACAATGTGATCCTGGAGGGGGGCCTCGGGTAGCGTAGCAATCTAATGCACTCCGCCGGGAGTGCAAGCTGCCTACTGTAGTTGCAATTCGAAACCCGCCCGCGTCAGTCCGATTCTGGCCGGGAGGCCTGATCGGTGGTCTTTTGGCTGTCCGCCCCAGGGTGTGGGGGGAGGGAAAGTCAGTACAAGTTTGCCGAGGAGCAGTAGGGCATTCCTAAAGAACAGGTGGGCGAAGTTCTGTCTCAGAGGAGGCAGATCATTGCTGGCCTTAGGATATTAGCTCGAAACGGAGGACGGGCTTGTGAGGGGAGGGTGAATAAAAAAAATCGAGGGTTGAATTGGCTACTAAATCGGGAGAAAAAAAACCTACATGTTCTTCAAAATCTTTGATTGGCTTGATGCAGAATTCAACAACATTGCTCTTGGCCAGGCATTCTGATGTCAGACGGAAAGACCAATAAATATATTTTTCTGTTTTGACAGACAAGGTTTTCCTTTTCCATAACCAGTTACTTTTTGGGCCATTTCTGATCATGCCCATTACCTTTCAGGCAAACACATGCAATGAGATATATTTTTAAAACTCCAGGGTACCACTTTTTTGTTTATTGTTACAAGCTTGAAATCCAAACACCAATGGAACATGTTAAAAGATGATATTCATGGTGAGGACCAAACCTGGGTGTGCTAGAGCAGCCAAGCTCAGTGTCCGTCCCTTTGTGGCTACATATGGACCCTCGCTCTGTTTACAAAAGAGGAAATTCTTTCCAGTAATGATTAAACAGCTTTTTACCTCCGACCATGATCTGCTCACGCACAAGCCATTGCTCGATAAAAGCCCTTTCAATGATTCACCTTCTCTGTAGTGCCAAACAAACCATTGTCCCAGAGCATGTGTTTCCTGTAAACTGGCGATCCAGTTGGTTGTTTTGTCAGTAGCTACGAAAGATAGGGCTTTAAGTATTAATTTGTTAATGAGTTACGCCCTGGCCTTTTTTGCAGTGTCTTTCATTCGGTTCAGTGTTTAGCAATAGATCAACATGTCGTAGGTCTCAGGTCTCGGGGTGACAGTGTAGTATAGTGGTTATGGTTACTGGGCTTGTAACTTAGAGGTTGCTGGTTCGATTCCCAGGTAGAGCACTGCCGTTGTACCCTTGAACAAGGTACTTAACCTGAATTGCTTCAGTAAAATATCCAGCTGTATAAATGGATTGTATGTAAAGAAACGTAAACTGTGTAAGTCGCTCTGGATAAAAACGTCTGCTAAATGGCTAAAATGTAATGTAATGCTTAAGAGTGAACAGAGTACATTAAAAAAATTTTTTGAAGAGTAGTTTAGAAAACACAGTTTTCATCTATTGACTCATGTCAAAGGGCAGGTAAAATGGCACATTACCAAGCAAGAAATGAAAAGCAGGGGGGATTATTTTATGCCTGTCTAGGGTTAGAATGAGGAAAATCAGACCTAAACTAGTAAAGCTTTGGAGGGAGTCACTAAGTCCCTCTCTCATCCCCTCACACACATCTGATCTACCAGCTGATCAATGCCTTCTGTCATGTGACTACTTTTATACATTTATTTAGTTCTATTATATAGAAAGCAATTTAGTAAATTATGGAGATATTTCACGTGAATATGTCTCATATCCTTGAGATAATATTATATCCAAACAAGGCCTTCAAATAAAGAGGTTCTGGACATTACATGGCCTGGGTCATTTAGGTTCATTTATCTAGACTTAGAGCCTTTCATTGTGGGAGTGTTTATCTTGTCAGGATCTCCAGAACAAGGAGAGACCATTTAATGATTGATTCAATTATGTAACAGACTTAACTATCTTGAATGCTGAGATTTCACGCCACACACCGCACATTTGATTATATAACTAACATATAAGCTGGGACAAATACTCCATGGCTTGAATTTGTTCACCAACTGTAATGGAGTTTTCACCCTAATGCACTTGGATGGTTCATCATATTTAACAGTAAATGTCTGTACTTTGTGGCTGTCTAGGTATACACATATTTGTGAGTTTTCCGACTTCTTTTCTTCTACTAATCCATTTTTAATCCCAGTACAGTACAATGGACGCGAGTATAACAGTGTAAGTGATATGTAAACTTGTACAATTTAAAAATAAAAAGTCAGGAAAAAACAAAGCTACATTTGGAGTATATATATATTGAATATATCCTATTGGGTCTCTATTGTGTTTGAATACTTTCCTCCTGTCATGCAGACACCAAGCTTGTACGTGTCTTGTATTTGGTATTTTAGCGTTTAAAGGAAACTAGAGACTGATTGACTGAGGCGTTCTTTTTCTTGCCCCTGAACTTGTTTGTGTCTTTCTGCTTTTGACGTAACAAGTGTTCAGTAACTTTTTGGTCTCTTGTCGTGTTTTATTACGCACCACAAGGTCCAAAGATCAGACCTTGTTCATGCGTTTAGGCGGTGGGCCCGCTGGTATAAAAACAGGAGCCAAACTGCCACAGGGTGTCAGAACTGTCCTTCAGTCTTCCAGCGTCAGTGACATATTTGTATACATTAGAGAGAAATCCATAGCGAACAGCCCAAAAATGAATGCAGCCATGGATGCCATGCATGGCTTCGGGGTGAGCTCTACGCATTACCTGCAGACCCACTATAAGGACGCCCAGGGCTGGTTCCTCTTTGTTTCGTTCGCCGCCGACCTCAGAAACACCTTCTTCGTCTTCTTCCCCATCTGGTTCCACCTGCGGGAGTCTGTAGGCGTCAAGCTTATCTGGGTGGCTGTGATCGGGGACTGGCTCAACCTGGTCTTCAAGTGGTGAGTGACATAACCCAAATATATAGACAGAGGTGAGCAAAAGCCAGATAAAGATTTTCCACTGTATTCTTCTTGAAATAGCTTCTATGAAAATGTTCATGGGTACCCTTGCTAAACTTAAATTACTTTATTGACCTGCCTGTGTTCCCCCTCCAGGGTCCTTTTTGGTGAACGGACCTACTGGTGGGTCCATGAGACACACTATTACAGCAACAGGACAGCGCCACACATTGAGCAGTTCCCCATGACCTGTGAGACTGGCCCAGGTAAGTGTCCCCTCTGCATACACGCCTCTGGTGCTACTGCTTTAAAGCCAACAGATTTGTGGATTGAGACTAACATGAAAGAGCATTTCTAGGTATCGACTCAGCAGGTGCACTTTGCAGACTACATTTTTTAAGACACTGATTACTCTTTTGTTCGGCAGGCAGCCCATCCGGCCATGCCATGGGAGCAGCAGGTGTCTACTACACTATGGTCACTTCTATCCTGGCCATCCTGCTGAAGAGCAAGGGAACTTCTAACCCCATGAACAGGTAGAGACCCCTCTTATCTCTCATATTCCTCTCAGCTAAAAGTTTTTTGCATGTTATTATACATTCACCAGATGGACTTCACCATTAAAACGATAATTGATCAAGTACCATGAGAGCCATTACGTTTATGGAATATTTGTGCTTTGTTTCTAAAAATAAAGCCCTCAGTGCCAGTAAGCTCCAGCTGACTAATGTGACGTCTAAGTGAGGAGAGCTAATACGGCTCTATTATTAGAGGCTGTTCACTCTTCTCTGTTGTTCCGTGTGCACGTGGCAGCCTGCTGCACTTAAGTGGCCTGATTCTGTGGTCGAGCAGATGCCAACAGAAGTCTGTGTTGACAGCTAATCCCTCTGTGCCTTTGTCAGGTGTGTGCGAGGCACACTGTGGACGTTCTTCTGGGGAGTCCAGGTCTGTGTCTGTCTGTCCAGGGTGTTCATCGCTGCCCACTTCCCCCACCAGGTCGTTGCTGGGGTCATCACAGGTAAGTCACAGGAGCAAACATATTGCATACTTCACAACACTATGGAAGTGCAGTTCATGACCATTTTAGCAGGCAGCATTGATTTCAGCTGAACCACTACAGTTGTGTAACAGATACCACTGTTTCTCTAGGCATGATTGTGGCTGAGGCTTTCAACAGAGTGAACTGGATCTACGGCGCCAGTCTGAAGAAGTACTTCTACATCACCCTGTTCCTGCTCACCTTCGCTCTGGGCTTCTACCTGCTGCTGAAGGCATTGGGTGTGGATCTGCTCTGGACGCTGGAGAAAGCCAAGAAGTGGTGCGTCCGTGCCGAGTGGGTTCACATGGACACCACGCCCTTCGCCAGCCTGCTGCGCAATATGGGCACCTTGTTTGGCCTGGGGCTGGGCCTGCACTCGCCCCTCTACACCGAGAGCAAAAGGAGCACCAGCGCCCCCTTCAGGTTTGGCTGTATCATCACCTCCCTGCTGCTGCTGCACCTGTTTGACTCCTTCAAGCCACCCACCCACACTGCAGCCCTGTTCTACTTGCTGTCCTTCTGCAAGAGCGCCACTGTGCCCCTGGCCACCGTCAGTATCATCCCCTACTGCGTGTCAGGGGCTCTGAGTGCTAACAGCAAGAAGCAGCTCTGAGCTGTGGACTCGCAGAACACTGAGGAGCTAAGATCCTGCTGAGGAGCTGGGTCTGAACTGAGAGTCATCTCACAACAGTGAACAGTTCTCACAGACACTTAAGTTTCACAGCATTTTCAATAGATTTCTATGCCTCCAGAATCCAAGAGCTTAGTTCAAAAATAAGAGTACTCAGTTTGCGACTCTGAAACCAGTTTTTATCCAACCATAGTCAACACTTTGGAAGATCTGGGAAAGGAAGATCCTTCACCACTGAATGTACGTCTGAGTATTCTTCCCGTGCTTCACCCAAATGACAGCACGAAACCAGTCTGGGATCGCTGACTGTTCATCCAGTACCGTTTTTATATACCGTATATACTATCCTGGCCAATGAGCAAGCACTGTTTTCATGAAGGATTTTGGGATTCTGGACTCAGATAAGTTACCGTGGACAGGATTCACCATTCCATTGCATCCAATTTGAGCCACACACCTGGGCTTGTTTAATTTATTTATCCTTTTAAAAATAACTAACTGGAAAACACTAATATATTGTTGGAAGTGTAGACATTATGACAGCAGTTTAACTGTTGTGATTGCACTGAATGTCATTGAATTCAGCCTCCTCTATTCCTAGGATACAAAATGAAGGCACGGTCATTGTAGTAACAATGACAGAATGCTGTGGTATTTGGATAATTGATATATGACTATTGATATAACATCAGAGGTGTCAAGGCGTAAACCTTGTTGGAAAGAGTGGAGGAGAGTAGAGGTGTCCAGATAGATAGCCAGTCTGACCTGTCACCACACAATATCAAACAATGGAAAAGCAGAACTCTTTAAAAGTCTTAAAGGACCGCTATGCATTGTTCAAGACAAACATTTGTGGGTTTTTATTCTTATGTTTTGCGTATGTAAAGATATCTGTTCTGTAAAATTCTATTTTTGAAATTATTTCAGGTTATTTATATTAAAAGTGTTTAAAGACCTTGTGTGAAATCTTTTGTACTCACAGATACAATACATTGCAATGCCACTGCATACGCAAATATTCACTGTCTTAAATATGATCTTGACAGGACACAATTTTCACAGAAATGTTCAAATTCAGACAATTCAGACCCCATATGAAGAAGTATCTCAGCCGTTAGAATAGAAACACATTCAAATGCTGAGGCACAAAAAAAGAAAAAAAAAAGTAAACTTGGGAAAACTTTACATCCATGTGCTGTGTCCTTGTGGATACAATACCATCCCAGCACATATTCCCAACACAAGCATTTAATACCTACACTCAAAGATGTGCATAGAAGTACATATGCTCACAACAGACAACAGTTTTACTTTATAAAGTGAATTTATTTCTGCAGAACTCAAACATCATATCAATTCTCCGAACATTGGCTGAACAGAATACATTTTCAGTATATGTGGCCCCAACAGAAATCGAACCCACAACCTAAGCATTGAGAGTGCCATGCTCTACCTACTGAGCCACACAGAACCGCTTGATAGTCACATGTTCTTGCAGATGCAATCTCTCAGAAACTAGAGATAGTTGAGATAGAGATAAAATGACTTTGTGAAGAAACAATCATTCTTAACAACACCATGTCTGTTTGATAGCCTAGGACCCTACTAAAACGTATAATCATTCTCTCAATGCTGCAGTTCATTTGTATAAGAACAGTTGTACAAAATGTATCTGAGATTAGACACACTCTCAAGATAGTAAACCCTTGGCTTCCCATCTGATTCAATTGGTTAGAAAAAGGTGATACTTTTGCTTTCCATTTCAGGATGACCAAAGTACTTTTCATTGGCTGGCTGTTAGAGCGCTCACCTCTGTGGAAGTAAAAATGTTGTATTAAGTTGGAATGCTAGAACATCCACGGGACACGCAGACACTAACTCAGTGAGACGCTGCAGTTCAGGCAAACAAAGGCTTTTCGCGCCACAACTTCAAAAGAACATCTGTTCTTTTGTGACGCTTCCCCCACGGCAGGAAACCTCCTTCCCATTGGTTTAAGACCCTTGGAGGGCTGTTCTAACAACCTGTTATATCTTCATGTTACCCCATAGCTCCAATTACCTGTAAGTTAACTTCCCGTTACTTCCCCCTTGTGACTGTTCCCTCCCTTTCCGTTGTGTTGGATATAAATATCCATTTGAATTTGAAGGCGGGAGATTCGCTGTCCTGCGTGACACGGGTCTCCGTGCAGCTGTTCGTAATTAAAGCTTTAATACTGTTTAAAGAAATTCTCTCTGATCCTACTGAGTTTTAATTTCCACGACACCTCTAAGAGATTTATCATATTCAATTGTAGACAGGGGATCATCAGGGCTCCTCCCTGCAGTGTGGGTGGGTTTATCACCAAACACAGTGCTTTTACTGTTGCATTATACCCATGAGGACATTAAAAAAACCTGGCTCGCAAGGCTAATGTGGGATTAATAGAAAGAGCTGCATTCATAATGCCTGCTACTATCAAATGGTTCAACACTGTCCGATTAAAGAGAGCATAGATCGTAGAAAGCCAAAGCATCTCACTGTATCCACTGCCTAACAGCTGCAGCAAACGTTTATTGCAAGTACTATGTGAATGACAGGGCCCAAGAGATAAATATTGATAATCATTAACATGTTTTTTATGCCCTGTCCTGTGACCTTTCGCATACAGATGTCTACACGTCACTGCGAGGCCCAGCAATGCAAAACTGACAGCCTTGGCTGAACATTCAATATTTGACAAGAGGTGGTTTTTATCTTTTGTATTTATCCTGTTCCTGGCTGTTCTGTTTCTCTTAGTGTTGACTTTTGCAGTTCAGAGTGATGCAGCTGTGACAGACAGTGATGATGGGGCCATGGGGTCTTACATCAGCACTATCACCACAGCATCCCCGCATTCCTGCCCTGGTGGTTCTTGCCACATACAAGACATGCCTTTGTCTGCACAAAACAAAAGTTCTGCATACTTCTGTGAAAAAATATTTGTTTTGCTGGCACCAAGTCATGCACTAAAGGAATTTTAATCAATGGACACTCAAGTCACGCTTGATTATTTGAACTTTATAATTCTGGCTATTTTATTTGCTGTTACAATTTTATTGTAGATAAATAGCACTCATCCTATAGATCCACATCTTGGATTTATGTCAGTTATTACAATTAATTTCTGTATATTTGGATTTGATTTAGATTTTAGATTTTTGGGGTATTTGGAAATTGCTCTACTCTAGGAGCAGATGTGTCTTATGATACTTGCATCGTTGAAATACTTGTGTCCACGATATTCCTGACATTTTCGCATGCGATACCTTGTGATAGCCTATGATATATTGTGTAACATATTTCAAACTTCTGGTGAGCTGTCAAACCCATTGTGAGAAATACATTGAACCCCAAAAGGAGAGATTTTAAGTTAGAACATAACACATTTAATTTTCAGAATGGTGAAATTGTAATCCCTCATCCCTCTAGAGTGGAAACTTGGGAGGATAACGTGGAAAAGTGTCCAAAAATTACATTTAGGGGTATTTTTAGCTATTGTGTGGAGTCCTTGGCAATAGCTAGATGCCATGAAGTAGCTAACCTTTAAAACTCCTCAGCCAATCAGTACTCCATAGCCGAAAGTGTGCTAAGAGGCTATAAAGGCAGAAGTTGTGCCACGCAAGAGTCTCAGAAAGCAACAATACAACGTCTGGATTGTGGTGACAGAAGCCGGTGAAATCAAGACCAAAAGCTGCTCATGCATCGCATGTGTCGTGCATTCACGCAGCAGCAATACAAAACAACAAAGCAGCTAGATGGAATGAGCTAGCTAGCGATGCCATGCTAACATAGCTAATCTGTTTCTCTCTGTAATTTGTGTGTCAAGAGGAAGAAGATGGAGCGAGAGAGTACTGAAACAAGTTGTCCCTAAATTTCATTTTGATTTGGTATTAGGTATTTTTCGTGTTGTAATGTTTCAAGATAATGTTTACAGCTGTGATATTTGAACGTGTAAATAAGTGCAGTATTTCTCTTGCTCCTCTTTAGAGTCTGACTAAAGAACAGTTCCATTTTCAAACAGGTAACTTTCAAACAATTATTTATGCTTTTATCTCTATTTATTCATTTATTTTACAATTGAAGTCTCTATTCAACTCAAAATTATTCTGGGTTCATTGTGGAAATGAGCTCGTATACTTTTCCACAGTACTTTTGCCTCTCCAGTATATCATTGGATGCCTCAGTGGTTATTTACTTACTACACATTCAGTAAGTAAATAACCACTAAGACATCCACTGTGGAAAAGCAGACACGCTCATTTCCACAAAGTGTTTTAATGTTACATATCCATGTGGGTTAACCCTAAACAAGGAAATGTGAGCTTGTAAGTGATTATCTTTTTTAGAACCTATAATTTATGTGAAATCCTTTGGGCCCATTAATGTTCTTCTATTGAACATTTCTCTGTAGAACTAGATCTTACTTAATTGAGTACCAGTGATGTTTTTGTGAGGTGTTGCTGTGTTGGAAGTTTTTTTAACTGACCTCACACAAGTTTTTTAACTGACACACAAACTCTTTATTCAAATGTTCTAGAATCAATCCACCATCCATGATTTCATCAGGTGACATAGATTGTTTTAACTTGCATGAGCTGTTATTAGGCATCAGTCCCCACCCCCAATGAACAGGTGGGCCCATCTCAAGTATTCTCACATGCATAAAGTATATTTGACTGGAATGTAATTCCCAGTACCCATCGCCCATTCTCTACTACTCTACTCTACTAGTTAGTCTACTAGCTGCACAAACTGCATCTAATATACTACTGCTGTTTATTATATCTTCCTGATTTCCTGTTCTGACTGGACATATCTGATCTATTGGTGTGGTTGTTTTATTGAAATGTTTGTGTAAGTATATGAGTGTTTTAAATATACTGTATGTTTTATTGATGTAGGTTGATGCCCATCCTCTCATGTGTGTAATCCTCTTTTATCCTTATTGTGTTTTTGCTAATGTTGATGTTTGACTTCACCCTGATGTGCCTGGGATGTGTCCTTGAGATCTGGAAAGGTGCTATATAAATGTGGCCCTTAGGACACTTGTTATATGTAGACTATGCCACTCCCACGTGTAGGGCTGAGAGACACTCAAAAATGACAAATAAGGCTGTGTCTTCCCGACTGGGTACTTGTCAGCTGAATAACCAGATCCAGAGGCTATATATAAATGTTTATTGTTGTTCAAAAGAATCAACATAGTCATTGATTCTTGACTTAGGGGCAGCAGTGGCTAGTTTGGGCATAATATGTAAACAATTATATAATGAATCACAAGAAGAAAAAGAATAATCTATAGCAGGTATGACCCTAGGGGTGATGAGGGCCCAGAATAGGGATATGCAAGACAAGGATTAAGGGCAGCGGGCCTAGGGTGGTGTGGAAGCTCACCTGTTCTAGGGCAAAACAGGTAAACTATTCCTTAAGAGCACCTATACTATGCAAAGGGGGTCGGGATGTTAGGGGCCTAGAAAGAGGTAAGAGGTAAACAGAGGTGACACTGTACACCAGTAATGAAAATGAACCAAAGAAAACAAAAAAGGTTTTTTTTCTCAGTTGTTCAAAACCCATGCCTAAATCACACTTGTATCTGTTCCAAACCCATAAATGTAAAATAACATTGCACAAATTATACCACATTGTTTTAGAATGCAGAGAGGCTTCAGTTAAATAAGAAAAATAATATTTGCATATTACCTCCTAAATAGATTTTTTCCTGCCACAGAATTATACACCACATGCCACACTGAGAACACTACAAACACAATTGAAAGCCTGTTGAAACAATGCATGTTACATTACATAAATTTAATTACTTTCAAAGAACATGTACACATAATACCTAGCTACCTGGTCCGCAATAGCTGCCTCCCGTATCCATCTCTCTATCTCTGTCCTCCTCGAGATTAGTAAGCAAGCAACTGGATATTACATTATAAGTTAGAATGGCCAATAGTTAGCATGAGCCAGGCCACCATAGCCTGATTTAAGAACATAAGAACATAAGAATACATAATGATGAGAACGGGCTGTTCGGCCCATCTAGGCTCATCATGTCCTAATCTAAAGAGTATCTGGACTTGAATAGCCCAAGCGTTTCTGCCTCTACTACCCGACCTGGCAAGCTGTTCCAGGCATTGACAACTCTCTGTGTAAAGAAAAACGTCCTAATATCTGTGCGGAATTTGCCTTTAACTAATTTCCACCTGTGGCCTCTTGTTCTGCTGACTCCACTTATATACTGAAAATGTATGCATTCACTACTGTAAGTCGCTTTGGATGAAAGCGTCTGCTAAATGGTGTATATTATTATATTATATTATCTTAAAAAATCTTTGGTATTTTACTTTGTGAATCCCTTTTAGGAATTTAAAAACCTCAATCAGTAAGTCTCCGTTTGCTAAGTTTAAATAGAGTGCCTTAAGTCTATCATCATAACTTTTACCTTTCATACCAGGTATCAGTTTAGTTGCCCTTCTTTGGACTTTTTCAAGAGCGTCTATATCTTTCTTGTAGTGCGGTGCCCAGAACTGCACACAGTATTCTAAGTGGGGTCTGACAAAGGCATTATATAACATTAATATTATACTCAATACTTTTGAGTATGGCTTTTTTCACTGCTGTAGCACACTGCTTTGATGCAGATAGGCTTTGATCAACTACAATTCCTAAGTCCTTTTCAAATTGAACACCTACTAACTTTTCTCCTCCCATAAAATACTCCTGTCTAATGTTTTTATTTCCCACATGCATAACTTTACATTTAGCAATATTGAATGTCATCTGCCATGTATCTGCCATTTTTTGGATTTTGTTTAAGTCATCTTGGATTACTTTAGTCGTTTCCAAACTGTTTGCCAAACCCCCAAGTTTAGTATCATCTGCAAATTTTACTATTTTGCTACTAATGTCCATGTCAAGATCATTTATGTAAATAAGGAAGAGCAGAGGTCCCAGCACCGATCCCTGCGGGACACCACTGCCCACAGCACCGAGGTCAGATACGGCCCCACCTACTGTTACTCTTTGTATTCGCCCTTGCAGCCAATTATGAACCCACTCTGAAACTACTCCTGCAATTCCTACTGAATTCATTTTCGCAATGAGCCTCTCATGTGGTACTTTATCAAATGCTTTCTGAAAGTCCAAATATATAATATCATAAGCCTGGTTCAGGTCAACACACTTTGTAGCCTCTTCGAAAAAGTCCAGGAGGTTTGTTAGGCATGACCTCCCTTTGAGAAATCCATGTTGGCTCTCCCTTAAAATACTATTATTTTTCAAGAATGATTCCAACTTATCCCTAATAATACATTCCAGCATTTTACATGCGATGTAAGTTAAACTGTCAGGCCTATAGTTCCCTGGGTCAGTACGGTCCCCCTTCTTATATATTGGAATTATACTACCCTGCTTCCAGTCATCTGGTATTTCTCCAGTGATTATGGATTGAATGAAAATATCTGTCAATGGTTTATATATAATTTCCCCAAGTTCTTTGAGTACTCTGGGATATATGCCATCCGGGCCTGCTGCCTTATTTGTCTTAAGTTTTTGTAGTTTTTGTAGTACTTCTACATCCCTTATCTCAAAGTCCTCCAAAACATTCTGTACCTTGTCTATACAATTAGGCATATTTATAACCTCTTCTCTAGTAAAGCTTTCAACAAAGTAACTGTTTAGTGTGTTAGCAATATCATTTAACATTTTTACATTATAGGCATTTAGCACATTATAGGCATTTAGCAGACGCTCTTATCCAGAACAATTATAGTTAGCGCACAAGATCAGTGCAGTAAAACAGCAAAAGACATCATTGCAGGCGTCTGCGTATCATACCTGTAACACTAGGAAAGAAAAGGTTAGTGTTTTTTTTATTTATTTATTTTCACAGTGTAGAACAAGTAAACAGTGGTGACGACAGATTGACTAGATGGACAGTGTTCAGTGGTAGTGGAGTCTGAAGAGGTGGGTTTTGAGTCTCTTGCGGAAGATTGGATGTGATTCTGCAGTCCTGACTGATTGCGGGAGGTCGTTCCACCAGTGAAGGACCAGGACAGAGAAGAGGCGAGACCGCGAGGAGCGGCTGCCAGGCGCCCGGAGGGATGGGGCAGTCAGTTTGCCAGCGGAGGTGGAGCAGAGGGGTCTGGGCGGGGTGTAGGGAGTGATGAGTGACTGGAGGTATAGGGGAGCAGTACCTCTGGCCGCTTGAAAAGCAAGCACCAGTGACTGGAATCTGATGCGTGCTGCGATGGGGAGCCAGTGCAGAGAGGAGAGTAGAGGGGTGACGTGGGTGAACTTCGGCTGGTTGAACACCAGGTGAGCACAGCGTTCTGGACTAGTTGCAGTGGCTTGATGGCACAGGCCGGAAGGCCTGCCAGCAAGGAATTGCAGTAGTCCAGACGTGAGATCACCAGGGCCTGGACCAGGAGTTGAGTGGCCTCTTGGTTTATTATTATAAATGTTCCTTATTCTTCATGCACTTAACCTCATCCTTAACTTTCCTTTTTCTACTACAATATTGAAAAAACGTCTTAGGATTACTTTTTGCATCTTGGGAAATTTTAATTTCAAACCGCCTTTTAGCTGATCTTATTTCCTTTTTAGCCTTAGCCCGCATATTACAAAAATCTAACTTGTTTCTCTCTGAGTTATCCTTTTTATAAAGGATATAAAATGGCAACTACTAAAAAACATGCATACATATTCAATGATACAACTATTTGAAAAGGGAATAAAGCTTTGCATACCACTAGTTACTTTTGTATTCACCCCACAGCGGTCACCAGCTCTCCCACTGGAATGTACTGTATATGATTAGTAAAAATTACAGAGCCTATGATTAGTGTCCCAAGTTCCAGTGTCTATT
This sequence comes from Aldrovandia affinis, assembly GCA_029706075.1. NCBI lineage: Eukaryota > Metazoa > Chordata > Actinopteri > Notacanthiformes > Halosauridae > Aldrovandia > Aldrovandia affinis. The sequence continues at coordinate 8,747,741 of JAINUG010000013.1, read as the reverse complement.
CCAATAGCTGGTGCAATGGTGCTGCTTACTGAGCGAAAACCCTCTAAAAAATGAAATATGAAGCAAAGCCAGAAAAAATCAAAGTTCATGGGTAGTAGGGCACTTCCATTCAGCAACTTCTTTGATCTTCTCTGGATCAGTAGCCAACCCAGCTGCAGAGATAGCTAAGTACTTGACTTCTTGTTGAAAGAAATGTAACTTCTTTAGCTTCAGCTTTAATCCATGATCTTGAAGACAATAAAAGACTACATCAAAGTGTGGTCAATGCTCCTGAAAGGAGGAAGAATAGAAGATGGTGTCATCAAGGGTAAGTAAAAGGGATTGGAAACTCTGGTCCCCAAAGATTATTTCCATAAAGCGTTGAAGCCTACTATGAGAATTACAAAGTCCAAAATGTATCTCACACTGCACTAATGTAGGACAACCCAAATAATCTCTACAAGAGCCCTCCTTTGCTGTTCCTGTTCAGATGTTAGCATGGGCCATGACAGCCCTGACAGATCTAGTGATGAATCACTATTTGCCCCAGTGACTGCACACAAGCTACTTGACCCTGACCTTCTACTTAAACAGTGACTGAACTCCCTGTTGACTTTGGCTGTACCATGTGCAGCTTTTCAAAAGCAGTGTGGGGATGAAACCACACATCCTGCACACCCACATTCATAATTGTTATACCAACCATCCCCTGTTCGACTGTGAGTAAGGCTTTTTAAGTAAGCAGTCCTGCAGGCCCCCGGCCTGGAGTTGACCTTCACTGGCATCCTGCACAGGGTTATACCAACCATCCCCTGTTCGCTCCAACATCACAGAACATCACAGAATAGAGAGTGACACCTGGTAGCTGAGGGCACGCTGTGATGATCAACTTCAAGGAGGCAGCTTGGATACACACTGAAGGTTCCTGGAACTTGACCTTACCAACATAATCATTTCCTTATAGACTTCAATGCTATCACATTCAGACAGGGCTTGTTTCCAGCTCTTACTGGCTGCCTCTGCCAAAGGGGAATCAAATAAAGCAGAACTACTGTATGTTGACAGAATTTGTTGTGGATGTTCATTCCCAGTAAAGCAGGCACTGTAGCTGCTACATCCACTGTTTTTACTATGAGTGACAGATCTAGATCCTGGGACTCTGCGGCTGATGGGGACAACCTCTGGGATGAGACCTCCATAGAGGGGTTTTCGGAGCCAGAAGACTTTGATGACGAGTTCCCCATAAGTGCCGCTGCGGGTTTAGTAGGGGCACCCGGTTTCTCCTTACCCACTAACATGCCGACTGAATACGTTGACTTAGCCGAGGTTTTCAGCAAGCAGCGGGCCATTACCTTGCCGCCCCATCGTTCCTATGATTGCGTGATCGACCTGTACCCGGGCACTATCCCACCTAGGGGTTCACTCTACTCCCTATCGGCTCCCGAGAGCGCCGCCATGAAGGAGTATGTTGAGGAGGCATTGGCTAACGGGCTCATTAGGCCTTCGACTTCTCCGGCTGGTGCGGGTTTTTTCTTTGTCCAGAAGAAGGATGGGGGATTAAGGCCCTGCATTGATTATATTCTGATTTTCTCTAACAGCTTGACTGAGCACGTTACACACGTTCGGCAGGTTTTAAAGGCTCTGCTCAGGGCGCAATTGTTTGTCAAGGCGGAGAAGTGCGTTTTTCATGCTCCCTTAGTGTCATTTTTAGGGTTCATTGTGGCTGAGGGGAAGGTCCAAATGGACCCAGAAAAGGTCTCGGCGGTTATGCACTGGCCCACCCCGCGGTCCATTAAGGACATTCTGCGTTTTTTAGGGTTCGAAAACCTTTATCTGCGATTTATTCGCAATTTTAGTGCGCTCGCAGCCCCCATCACTGCATTGACCAAAAAAGCAGCATCCTCGCGGTTCCAGTGGAATCCGCGAGCGGAGGCCGCATTTGCGGAACTTAAGAGACGGTTCTCCGAGCCCATCTTGGTTACTCCCAACCCGTCCTTCCCATTTGTGGTAGAGGTTGATGCTTCTGAGGTGGGGGTAGGGGCTATTTTGTCTCAACATGCACCCCAGGATCAGAATCCTTCCGTGCGCCTATTTCTCTCGGGTCCTGTCACCGGCAGAGAGAAATTATGATATAGGAGACCAGGAGCTCCTAGCAGTTAAATTAGTGCTAGAGGAGTGGCGTCATTAGTTGGAGGGGGCCGAACACCCTTTCATCATCTGGACGGATCACAAGAATCTCCAGTACGTCCAGACGGCTAAAAGGCGCAATTCGCAGCAGGCCCGTTGGGCTCCGTTCTTCACCCGTTAAAATGTTTTATTAACATACCGCCTTGGGTCGAAGAACGTTAAGCCTGATGCCCTTTCTCGGGTTTTCAACCGCTCCGACGACGATCGCCCACTGGAACCCATCATTCCTGCAGGCCGGATCGTGGCCCCAGTCATGTGGCAGATCGAGGGTGTTGTGCATAAGGCCTAACGATTGGAGCCGGATCTGGGGGTGGTTCTCCTGGTCGTCTTTTTGTTCAGGCTAGGGTCAGATCACAGGTCCTCCAGTGGGGACATGCTTCGTGTCTCACGGGTCATCCAGGGGTCCATAGGAATAAAGACTTCATGGCGAGGCGCTTTTGGTGGCCTGGGATAGAGAGCGATGTTCGGGAGTTTGTTACCGCTTGCCCAGTTTGTGCTCGGAGTAAGGGTGCCCACCTTCCACCTTCGGGACTCTTACGTCCTCTCCCCATTCCCAGTCGGCCATGGAGTCACATTGCCTTGGACTTCATCATTGGGCTGCCACCTTCAGAAGGCAATATGGTCATTTTAGTGGTCGTTGACCGCTTTTCAAAGGCAAGCCATTTTATCCCCCTGCCTAAACTGCCCTCGGCGCCGGAGATGGCACGGCTTATCATTAACCACGTTTTCCGACTGCATGGTTTACCCATGGACGTGGTATCGGATCGAGGTCCTCAGTTTATCGCCCACTTCTGGAGATCATTTTGCACCCGCAAAATTAACCCTGTCACGGTGCGGTTGCAATTGCATCTATGAGAATTCACCCTACCTTCCACATCTCCCGTCTCAAGCCAGTTCTCATTAGCGCCGCCCCCCCCTCGGTTCGTCGGTGGGGGACCGGTGTATATGGTTAGCCAGATTCTGGCTGAAAGACGGGTGGGTAGGGGTAGACACTTGGGCTATTCAAGTCCAGGCTAGATGCAGTACTAGATACTCTTTAGATAAAGAGGTATAAGCTATGAACATATTAAGGTAGACAATGGAATAAAACTAGAGGTGGCAAAGTTAGCACACTTCACATTTCTTCCTGTGGTAAAATAAATATTATAAGTATTACACCACATCATTTTAGAATGCAGAGAGTTTTCACTCAATTGAGCAAATTAATATTTGTATATGCTGATGTGTCAGCCCCCCTTTTAACTCCCTGGGGGTAGTCAAACAAAGCAAATGTCAGAAAAGAACTAAATAATGTACCTGAGGGTAAGAACTCTACTCCTCCTTCCACCCCTCCCGTCATCACAGTATGTTACATTACATTTGCATTACCTTCAATAATAAAACTACTGTATATACAACATATTAGCGACCGAGTTCCATTAAGTTGAGCTGGAACATACCGTGAATTCAGTGACTTTTGTAACACATGAAACATCAGATAGAGACTTCCTTGCAGACGCTAGTTGTGAGTTCTGGTGACAATGAGTGCATGCCCATGCATACTGCCTCTACTTCCTCTACTGCCAACACCCTCTTCCCCAAGGTTCTAGTCATACCCGCTGTGGCAGCCCAAAGGGTTGCCCCAGAAAATGGCTGCCTGGCCTCCAACACATGGCAGCCATTTTCACTACATTTCCCAGCAAGCCACAGCAACACCTGAACGAAGTCAGGCAATGGGAGCTAACGACCAGCTGAAGGCCATTTCAAGGCCTATTTAAACTGCTGATTCCCACTACACTGGGAGAGGAGTCGGAACGTGTGTGGGAAGGAGTTGCGGAGTGTTTGTGGAGTGTATTTGTAGAGAGAGAAAACTGTGAAGTCGTATGACCAGCCAGTGTTTTGGAAAGGATTTGGAGAGAGTGTTTGTTGGAGTGTTTTTTGTGTTGGAAATTGGATTGCTGCTTTGGATTTGAATACGGACTGGATTACGGACTTGGAACTGGATTTTGGATTTGGATTTGGACATTGACGACGAGAAAGGATTGCGGACTTTGTGTTTGTATTCCCCTGAAGACCCCACCCTTTGTTTTGTGTTTGTTCGTTTAATAAAGCATCATTTTGCTTATATTACTGCCTCCTCCGTGTTCTTGCACTTGCCTACGCCCTCTGCAAGGTCCGTGAGTGTCGCCCAACCCCTGGGGACACCACATATGGTGGAGAATGCGGGCAGAGGGCATCACTTACAGGCAAGAGGAGGTAGTGCAGCAGGATTTATTTTTTGAATTGTTGACAGGAAAAGGCTGTGGAAGGTGACTGGACAGGAGGCCCAGCCATGGACGCCTGGAACAAGGAACAGGCCCAATTGGCCAAGTGGTGCCCCGTGGTGCATATGCTGTATGGAGTATGGCCACCAACCCAGTGAGTGTTCCATGAGGGAAGAAGTGGGCTGGAAAGACCCAAAGGAGAGACCAGAAACAAAACAAGTCGGAGAGAAAAATGGCCACCCCTGCTCTGTGGTGCCCCCTAGGAAAAAAAGTCAAAAGATCCCAGGTAGGCCGCAAAAGCAGCATAAAAGTGTCGCAGACAAGTGTGCTGATTTAGAGTCAGAGTTAGGAGAGGCAAAAGCTATAATCAAGGGCAAACAGGAAGAGGTCCACAAATTGGAGTAATGCTGTCGGGACCAGAGGGAAGACCTGGTGAAGAACCAGAGACGGGCGGCCATGGTGGAGGACCAATGGCGAGTCACCCTCCGGGAGGTCCAGCAACTGAAAGGTGTCCAGACTGAGCTGTACCAGACGAAAGCTGAGTTGGGGACCTTGGAGGAGCGCCATCTGGTGGCCGTGGGGAGATTGCTGCAGGAGCACACTGACTCGCTGAGAGTGCTGGGAATCATGGCTGGGGAGCTGGAGAAGGACAAGGTATCCCTTGGCGATGACATGAGGCGGGTCGAGGCCCACAACCTGGCGCTCGAAGAGAAGGTGAGTAACCTAACAAAGAAGTTGGAGGAAAAGCGGCAACAGTGTCTGAACATCCAGGAGTCCCAAGACCAGGCCAAAGAGGAGTATGCCAGGGCCTTGGGGGATGCACAGACCAGGCTCGCCCAGAAGGAGGCAGAGCTAAGGAAAGCAGCGGAGAACCAGGCGTCCGAGGCGGAGCAACTCCGGTGCCGAGTGGAGCAGGTGGAGAGTATCCTGACGGAGAACGATGCTCTCCGGACTAACCTAGCCGTGCTAGAACGGATCCAGACCGTGAAGACGCAGGAGATGAACGTGCTGCGGGACCAGACCATGGCGCTGAACGTGGAGCTGCAGCAGAGGCAGACCGAGAGCAGGAGCTCCTGGCCCAGAGAGATGACGTCAGCTCCCAGCTGCAGGAGGTGAACCGCGCCAACAGCCGGCTCCTGGAGCAGCTGACTGAACTGGGCCAAGAGAAGGACAAACTCCAGCAGGAGCTGGAGGAGACCAGGAAGACGGCGGAGAAGAGTGCGCTGGAGCACCAGGAGCAGGTCCAGAAACTGCAGCTGGAGCAGACCACACAGCTTCAGGGGAAAATGGCGGAGATAGAAGCCTAGCAGCGGGCCACAGAGAATTCATTTCGGGAAGTACTGAAGGTCCAAACCGAGACTGTGCTGGACCTACAAGACCGACTGAAAGGGGTGAGTGAAGAGCTGGACTTTGTAAAGTGTGTTCCTGTCACCCAAGATGCTAGCACGCAGGTGGAGGTCTCGCAGCCAGCGGAGCTGGGAGGACATGATGACCAGACATTGGAGTGGGGACAATGGTCCTCAGTCCCACTCAGCCTGCCGGGCCTTCCAGGGAGCCTAGAGGAGCTATGGGGGGACCATAGTGTTGAGGAAGGCCTCCTAATTAAGGCCGAGGCCTGTTGGACCACCCAACCCTCTCCTGAAGTGGTGAGTATATATCCTTCCCTGAAGTTGAGGAATGAGAGAAGAAAAGTGGATATTGGTCGTTTTCCCTTGAAGAGAAATGAAAAACCGAACAGGCTGACGGTTAAAGGAAAGGGTCATAGAAAATGTTTATGGACAAGAAATTCAAATGTGACAAAGAAATCAAAGGATAAAACTAACTGCCATTTGAAGAGTGTATTTTCCCCAATTACCACACTTGATCCCCTGAAAGCAAAAGGAACAAGGAAAAAGCCAAAGAATGGACTAAAGAAGGAAATGCTGCACAGGGTTCGCTGGAGGAGCCATGGAGGGCTGGGGAGGACCAGCGCAAGAGCGGTAACCGTTCCGTCCTTGGACCCCAGAGCCAGTACCCACCTATGGCCAGTTGGTGGCAAACGAGGTGAGAGACTTTCATCCTTTCCTAACGGCTTGCAGATGTTTTTTCAGACCGTGAATGGAGAGGGAATCTGGACGTTTGACCCGGGTGGAAAACTGCCTGAGTGGACCGGGAGAGGGGGACCCTCCTGGTGGCCGCGGGACATAGGCCGCTCAGCCCTCCCCAAGGTCAGAGCTGAGGAGGAGGGTGTGTGGCAGCCCAAAGGGTTGCCCCAGAAAATGGCTGCCTGGCCTCCAACACATGGCAGCCATTTTCACTACATTTCCCAGCAAGCCACAGCAACACCTGAACAAAGTCAGGCAATGGGAGCTAACGACCAGCTGAAGGCCATTTCAAGGCCTATGCTGATTCCCACTACACTGGGAGAGGAGTCGGAACGTGTGTGGGAAGGAGTTGCGGAGTGTTTGTGGAGTGTATTTGTAGAGAGAGAAAACTGTGAAGTCGTATGACCAGCCAGTGTTTTGGAAAGGATTTGGAGAGGGTGTTTGTTGGAGTGTTTTTTGTGTTGGAAATTGGATTGCTGCTTTGGATTTGAATACGGACTGGATTACGGACTTGGAACTGGATTTTGGATTTGGATTTGGACGAGAAAGGATTGCGGACTTTGTGTTTGTATTCCCCTGAAGACCCCACCCTTTGTTTTGTGTTTGTTCGTTTAATAAAGCATCATTTTGCTTATATTACTGCCTCCTCCGTGTTCTTGCACTTGCCTACGCCCTCTGCAAGGTCCGTGAGTGTCGCCCAACCCCTGGGGACACCACACCGCTATATATGTAAATACAATATATTATAATTATATAGTCCTCTTCACACCCACCCACACTCACACACACATATACTGTACACAGAAACACTCTCACACACACTCTAACAGTATATACCTGTGTTCTTTGTGCCCCACGAAAAGACACAAGATTGTTAATAATATGTCAACAAGATCTTTAATGCTCCCCATGGAACAGGTGTACAGTACAGAGTGTACATCTGTACTACAACAGCATGGCCAATAACGTCTCTATCCTCAACTCAAACTGATGATTAAATATGTCCACCTGCATGTCTCCAAATCCAGTGCACTACCTCTGCACAGCAAGCTCCATTAAGTCCTAAGGAAGTGAAAGTGTCATTAGAGAGGACGCCTCACCCCAAAAAGGGCATGTTCTGTTGATTTATTTTTATATCACGGGGTGTACTTATGGTGCAGAGGATGGAGCCGGGAGGGCGGGGCTTGCTGTTGGCATCAGGCCTCAGCGTCTCACACGGAGAGAAGGCTGCAGCACCGTCTCCTTCACTGCTCCCATAGCAACGCTTGGCTGGCATGCTAAACAACTGCCAGGCTCATTCAGTCAGAAGTGAGCATCACAAACCTTTTAGCACTTTCACAAGGGCCTCTGTCCATGTACAGCGCTGTTTACTTTCTTTGACTCAGAATGGCCCGAGCCGCCGGCCACACGGTGTACCCTCTCAGGGGATTTTCCATCGCATTGTCAGGATTTTCTTTCAACTGATTGAACTTAATTATACATGTAGACAAGGTACATGGTCTAGAAATGTCATGGAAAATTCCCTGTCATCTTCAAAAACTACCGAAGACACAGAGGGCTGCCGATCTTCAAATCATCTTCTTCAGCGGGCTAATACTGGATCCCCCCAGCACATTCAGGTGAAAAACATTTACATTTAATGAAATTTGCAGGAAGTATGAAAAAAAACCATGAAGAACTCTGGAATCTGAAAAGTTTGAAAACAGCTCACTGTTCCTTGTTGAAATATATGAAACCAGAGAGCCACAGGGTCCATCAGGAACAGGATCAATCAAACACCAGGTGAGCACAGGGAAACAGCCCCTACATGACACGGCTAAGAGAAAGTGTGTGGCCGGGTCACTTGCCTGCTCTGGCACTGTGGGTTGCTGCTGTGATGTAATGTTTACAGAGGTCTTTATTTTCTCTTTCCACCTTTTTTTCTCTCTCAAGTCCAAAGGTCAGACACTTGAGTGGCCGGACCACTGCGCAGGGTATAAAAAGGGCTGTAGAGGGACTGTGCACGGGCGAGTGGAGAAGCACTCATATCACACATAGCAGTGATTCCTGAAGTCTTGTCAACTAGTGTTGTCAACAGATGCAGAGAGCAGCAGCCATGGATGCAATGCATGGCTTCGGGGTGAGCTCTACGCATTACCTGCAGACCCACTATAAGGACGCCCAGGGCTGGTTCCTCTTTGTCTCGTTCGCCGCTGACCTCAGGAACACCTTCTTCGTCTTCTTCCCCATCTGGTTCCACTTATGGGAGTCTGTAGGCGTCAAGCTCATCTGGGTGGCTGTGATCGGGGACTGGCTCAATCTGGTCTTTAAGTGGTGAGCCACTGTACATCCTTTCTTGTGTTGTTCCTCTTTTGTTGTAGGTTGAAGAATGAAGCTCATTCATAATTAATTTTACTTATCACCTGTTGCTGCTCTCCCACTGGGCACTAGACATAAAAATTACAGACTAAATTAATAAATGTATACAAATTCATTCAGTTTATCAGTGAGAATATTAATTAAGTTAATTAAGTCATACTGTGAATCAACTGTCAGAAAACCTTGCCATCATTCTTCTATTAATGGTTGAGAAATACAAAGCAGACTAAATATCTGGTTTTAATTACATAAATAACAAAAACATTCAGACATCAGTGGGTTTTCCATACAATAAATTCCTCACTCCATCAATGCCAATAGTCTGGTCTCAAGCTTATATAATTCACACATGGTTTTCACAGGTTTTTATCAATGCATTTTTGTAGGGTCCTCTTTGGTGAACGGCCATACTGGTGGGTCCATGAAACACCCTACTACAGCAACAGCTCATTTCCCCCCATCGAGCAGTTCCCCATGACCTGTGAGACTGGCCCAGGTGAGCATTACTAATTCAAACACTCCTTAATGTGCTACACAACATCTATCTATGCCTTCTATCAGATAATATCATGTAGAGATGAAACAACACTTCTAGTTATTCACTTCATTACTGATTTTCATATGTGATGTTCATTGCTGAATTAAGGGACACATATGAAATCCCCTGTAATGGATTATTTCTATGATGCTGCAGAAATGAATGATGTGAATTACTTATGGCAAAATTAAAAAGAAAAATAATTATGTGTCTAAGGATTTATGGTCATAAAGAAAATCTGTTTTCTTTTCCAAAGAACATTTTTCATAATTCTCAAAGAATACATTTATACTGACATTAGTTAAGATATCTCAGATACATTAATAAATTAAGTAATAAATCCAATTGTCATAGTCATTTTTAATAATCATAGAGGCTTCACAGTCTGTGGGCTACACATAATAAGGCAGTGTATACCCAGTAGTTACAAGGTAGTAGTAAGTACAAGGTAGGCAGACAGCTTGAGAAATTAATCCAATAATGGCATGATATCATTTCCTTTTCCCACACAGGAAGTCCCTCAGGTCATGCCATGGGCGCCGCTGGGGTCTACTACATCATGGTGACTTCTCTCCTTGCCATATTTTTGAAGAAATGTGAAAATTTCACAAAAAACTGGTGAGCTTCCGATCTTCCCAAATATGACTATTTACACCCCTTGGTACAGTTGTTTTTTATATTTAATTTGTAGAATATGGCACAACTGTGAATTTGCCTAGAACAGACCATCCTCCAAAACTGAGCATCCGTGAGAGAAGGGCACTTGTTAGGCCACCAAGAGGCCTATGGAAACTGAAGGAGTTACAGTCTTCCATGGCAAAGATGGGAAAAACTGTCCATGAGACAACAATAGCCCAGGCGCTTCACAAATCTGCACTTTATGGGAGGGTGGCAAAAAGAAACCCATTGTTGAGGGAAATGCACATGAAATCTGAGTTTGCCAGAAGTCATTTGGGAGACTCTGAAACCAAATTTACAATTTACATTTTACATTTTAAGCTCTTATCCAGAGCGACTTACAAGATGTGCATTAATACATGGTAGGAACAATCATAGTTTGCGCATGAGATCAGTGCAGTAATACAGCGATAGACATCGTTGTAGGCAGCTGCATACCATACCTGTAACACTGGGAAGGAAAATGCAGCTGACAGGTCGAGGAGGTGGAGGACGGAGCTAAGGGATTGAGCCTCAGTGACCGCAAGGAGAGCAGTCTCTGTGGAGTGGCCTGCCTTGAACCCAGATTGGTTAGGATCAAGCAGGTCATTCTGTAGGAGATGAGCAGACAGTTGGAGGAAGATTCTATGGTCTGATGAGATTGAACTTTTTGGCCTCAACATTAGACGCTATGTTTGGTGAAACTACGCATCATCCCAAGACCACTATCCCTACTGTGAAAGCATCAGAAGCATCATAAACTCCTCATTATCATAAACTAAGCATCATAAACTCCTCATCATCTTAAATGCAGTCTGAAAAGCTAATCCTGTTTGTGTCTGAGCACTAAGTGCTCTGTGACAAAAAACATAAAGATTATAACAATGCAGAATGAAAATATCTGATATGGATGGGAATTGCCTATTAGATAGATTGGCATCGAGGATGGTAGGGTTTATGTTGGCCAATATTACCACAAAACTGAACCGATAACCTAAGTTTCTCTATAATGACAACCTAGCCACCGAACGAGTTTACATGGCCTATTGAATAATACATTTACCTAATTAATGGCATAATTTGTTTTGCATAGTTGAAGTGGTGAAGCAGTTGTGGCTCAATCTGCAGGACACGTTCCAAAAAAGAGAGAGGGAGGCTACAAAGAATAGAAGGTAGCCTATCCAGAAATGCTGCAATGTTTTGCTTGCAAAACAATAAAAATAAATTCATAATAGGGCTAATAATCTATATAGTTGTAGGCATTGCCAGATACTAGAATGATGATAGCTAATAGTGCAATTGAATGGTGTTCCCTCAAATGATAAGTCAGTTACCAGCCTACTTTTAACAGGGTATCCAGTAATACTGAGGAGAACAATGATGGGAAGGAGGTATTGGAAGATGAAGAAGGTGGTACCCAGGCAGAGAGGGATGAGAATGACAGTGTAGCCCCAACCCCCTCATGTAGCAGCAGCAGGCCAGAAGCAAAGCAGAGAAAAGCCGAAAAGTGACGACAAGCTAGATAGAGGAAAGAGGCAAAGGAGGTGGAGCGAGAGAAAGAGTGTCAGCATGGTAGGGAGATGAATGAGCTGCAGAATGATTACTTTTCTCACCAGTCTGGCATCCATCTCTTTTGTGAAAATTGAAGTGCAAGAGCTTCTACACGAGGTAGTGTTTTTTTGGGGGGGTGGTACTACCAACAGTTTCTTCAGGATAGGCCCACATATCGTAATCTGCTATGGCATGTTCAATGTGAGGTCTGCAGCACTAGAAAGTACCAATGACAGCCTCAGTTGTAAGCAAATTTAAGTTTGAACATTTATGGTGCAGGTTCTGTGCAATTTTTGGCAGGCACACTTTTTTAAATTTTGTATTTTTGGGGGAAGGAGTTTATTGATCTTTTATTATTAGGCTACAGTGCTTGACAAATAATTGTTTTGTTTTTGTAATTTAATCAATACAATCAGCTACCAAATTGGGAGAAAAACTGGGAAAAAATCTGAAATAAATCCTCTCCCTTTTTCTTACTTTCCCCTAAAACCCATAGCCTATATTTGTTGTCACCACTGCCTAATTAATCAGTTTGCAGCACACATGGTCATACTGCCATGGGAGTTGGCCAGCAGGTGAAACAAATTACTACTTGAAAGTGTCCCGAATGCGCAAAACCTTGGCAGATGCCCGGTTCCCTCTTGGCCTCGGGACATCTCTGAGGCACACGGCGCCATCATCTTTGTCATTGTTGTCATCCTGGCCGGGTTGCCAGGTAGACTTCACTATGCTGTCTACCAGGTCAGGGTTTACCTCCATCTTATTAACCTTAAATGTGCTTTCCAGGATAGGGTCAGAGATGGTATGAGGCTTCATCGGAAAGGCCTCATCTGTTGAGTTTGCCCAATCCAGGTGCTGACGAGTGCTCCAACGGAGGAGGAACATTGAATGTTCCATATTGGAGAGCCCATCCTAGTGTAGAATCCATGAATATGCCTCCATCACTATTACTGCCATAGCTCCCCGCATCAATGGTGAGGAAATGGTAGTCAAGATCTTCCAAAGCAAGGAGGACAGTGGAAAAGGTGCCCTTAAAATGATGAAATAGGGCCCCTGAATTTGCTGGCACCTCAATTCTAACATGTTTCCCATCTAGAGCACCTAAGCAGGTAGGGAAGTTTCATCTGTCGTTTCATCTGTCCTAGCCGGAACCCGTGAGGGCGACGGGCAAACTTTATTTTGTTAATTTGTATAGTTTTGGTTCTCTCTTGCTCTCTCTCTCCCTGTGGGAGAGATAATAAAATCCGGTCTGCAGCCTGATAACTCCATTCCCTGCATCCTGCTGTTCTGTTCCAAACTGGGTTGTGTCGCACGGCAAGTGATGGTGGGTTTTGATAGTCTTTGGACGAGAAATATGAGCAGGACCTGGTAACTCCTGCATTTGGTTTAGTTTGCGAGTGCCCATATGCAGCTGGTGGGACAGTGTAGCTCACTGACTAGAAAAACAGCATCTAGCTAGCTGGCTGGCCAAATAGGTAACCGGCTGCCATCTTTCAACAGTTGGACCTAGATAGTTGGTGGTGTCTTGGACAGATCCTTGGTTTAGTGGTGTTCAGGCGGGATAGTTTGCACAGTAGTTAAGCTATAATGTAACTAGCTAACTAAATTGGTGTGAAACATCTCTAACTCAAATCCCCTCTTACTTTGGGAAAGCCTGTCTCTGTCTCTTCACCACAAGTCTCCCATCTCCCCCTCAACTTGGGTTAAAAAAAACAGACTGTACTGCCATTGGTTTTAAGACCAGGGAGAAATTCTCCAGGGTTTCCTCTCCCTGTGTTAAGTGACTTGAAAATAATAATGGTAAAATGGTATACACAGGGTCATAACTGCAGAGCTCTGCACTGGTAAATACAGAAGTCTGCGTTGACAGCTAATCCCTCTGTGCCTCTGTCAGGTGTGTGCGAGGTACACTGTGGATATTCTTCTGGGGAGTCCAGGTCTGTGTCTGTCTGTCCAGGGTGTTCATCGCTGCCCACTTCCCCCACCAGGTCGTTGCTGGGGTCATCACAGGTAAGTCACAGGAGCAAACATATTGCATATTTCACAACACTATGAAAGCGCAGTTCATGACCAATTTAGCACGCAGCATTGTTTTCAGCTGACCATTACAGTTGTGTAACAGATACCACTGTTTCTCTAGGCATGATTGTGGCTGAGGCTTTCAACAGAGTACAGTGGATCTACAGCGCCAGTCTGAAGAAGTACTTCTATATCACCCTGTTCCTACTCACCTTCGCTCTGGGCTTCTACCTGCTGCTGAAGGCATTGGGTGTGGATCTGCTCTGGACGCTGGAGAAAGCCAAGAAGTGGTGCGTCCAGGCCGAGTGGGTTCACATGGACACCACGCCCTTTGCCAGCCTGCTGCGCAATATGGGCACCTTGTTTGGCCTGGGGCTGGGCCTGCACTCGCCCCTCTACACCGAGAGCAAAAAGAGCACCAGCGCCCCCTTTAGGTTTGGCTGTATCATCACCTCCCTGCTGCTGCTGCACCTGTTCGACTCCTTCAAGCCCCCCACCCACACCGCAGCCCTGTTCTACTTGCTGTCCTTCTGCAAGAGCGCCACTGTGCCCTTGGCCACCGTCAGTATCATCCCCTACTGCGTGTCAGGGGCTCTGAGTGCTAACAGCAAGAAGCAGCTCTGAGCTGGGGACTCACAGAACACTGAGGAGAGGGTTAAACAAATGTTCTGCTGCTGGAGACATACAGAGCACAACTGCTCAACTACACTCTAGAAGCGAAACTCAATAAATTGGGCAATGAGTTTTCACTCTGTCCACATATCTCTGAAACAAACTGAAAACCATTCATGGTGGGATAAGTCTCTGTCCATGTGTGTTACTGCACATAAGTACAGGGCGTATATTTAATTAGTTATACAGGTTAAGTATGATTTACAGCCCTTGTGATAGTTTCCCCATATAGACACTTGTGAGCTTCACTGACATAAAAGGAATATAGAATATTGCCACAATACACAAGGTAATTGGAATGTGTCTTTTCGCATATCTCTAAGAGAGGTCTGAGCACAGGGTCAGCCATAATATGGCACCCCTGGAGCAGTTTAGGGGTTCAGTGCTTTGCTCAAGGGCACTTTGGCAGTGCCCCAGGAAGTGAACTGGTGTCCCTCCTATTACAAGTTCATTGTTGTTTTGTTTGGGCTTCCTGGGGTTTGAACCAGCAACCCTCCATTTGCCAGCCTGTCTCGCTAACCACTGAGCCACTGCCACCCCCAAACATTGTACCTGCACCTGTATATGAACTCTTACCCACGTCCACTTAAGAACAGGCAGTGTCCCATGATGCTGACAAAGGGAAAATGGTACAATACTTGGCTGATTCTGGCAAAACAGTGACTTTCAACTGGACATTTTTCAAAAAAGAGGCCAGAGCATTGCTCCACCATAAGATATAAGGGGTTTTGGATTGCCAATGCTGACTGGTAAGGAATATATTATAGAAAACAGAGCACTGGACATAAAAAAAACATAAATCACGATATTAGCCAGTCTTCAGTAGTAATATGCTGTAAATTTGTATGGCTTTTTTTAATGTCTCAAAATCCAATGGCTTCCTCTTTCTTTCTCTTCACTAAACTAAGGGTTCATTTCTTATTACCTGCAAGGCAGGGAAATTGTTTTTAAAACACACTATAAATATGTGAAAGAATTAGCCCCTACATTAAATGTGGGCTATGCTGTGTAAAATATTGTATATGCTCTTTTATAATAAAATTGAAAATTCATGAATTCCATGGTTATTTATATACATAGGAGTTCTCAAAGTTTCAGTAGATGATAAACCTAAATCGAGGCTGAGGGAAGTGACAACAAATACCAACATGAACAAAAATGTACATATTCAAACATGGTATTAATTTACTTCACAAAAAAATATTGGAAATGATTCTACTAAAATAACCATTGAGTTGTGTCAACATGACTTTATGATTATAATGTATTCAGACTAGCGCTCAAAACCCGTTTTTCAGTTAAATGGAGTTTGAATATACACACAATGATATGTGACACCAATGCTACTGGAAAAAAAAAACTGCTGTGGATTAAGATAACATTAAGTGTGTGCCCCTGCTGTCTTCACGTTGAGTTGAGGATTTTATAGAACCCAATGCACTGCCCAATGCAAGACCCACGATGTGAAGTACTCTGTAAGCAATCAACAATTATTCCATTAACAGGTCTGAAGAAACAAACAAGTACTTCTGTTAGTGCCAGTCAGATCCTCAGGATACTGATGTGACACATTTGAAAAGGAGTATGTGCTATCCCACCTTCCACCATCAACCCCTCTCTTACTAACTTTAATCTACATTCATAAATGCTGTGGCTTCTGGGAGCATTGTCATGACACCTCCATCATCCGAAGAGTTTAGTGGGCATCTGCACTAACAGTGTTACGCACAAGCGGATGCAAGAAAGGAGACACAGGCAGATATTACCACTTCAGGGAGCTGTTTATTTACATCTATCACATAACACTGCTCCATACAGAGACTTCATATAAGTCTGCCTGATACATTACAATACTCACGCTTCATTAAGATAGCTCTATATATAATGTTACATTTTTTACATCCAACAATGGAAACATCTGCCAATGTCTTTCAAGATTACTTTTTGTAATCTCTTTAATATATAGTATGTTCTCTAAAAGGCACTACAGAAAACTGAAAATCAAAAGAACAACAATTTAGGTCTTGTGAATAATCATTATTTTAAGTGTTTAAGGGATGTACAGGATACGTTTGAGAATAGGGGGTTCCATTTGAAATAATTTGTATGTTATTTATCCCTTATTGATCCAAGAGGAAAACCCCACTGAGATTGACAACTATTTTTCTAGGTGGAACTGGCAATGATAATGACACTAATAAATGTGTTTAATGTGGGAGTCAAGTTTTTTTTGGTGCAACTTCAATTGTGTGTCATTAAGGATCCTAGTCACCCTGCCCACTCAGTTTTCTCTTTTACCAGGTTTCGCAGCATCTCCACACGCACAAAAATACAGCTTCTTCCCCCAAGCCATACGGCTACTGAACACTTAACCCCTGACACCAAGGACCCACACACACTTTGACAAGCACACTTTGACTCTCTCCCCTTCCAAAATCATTACTATTAATTTGCCTTTATCTATTTATTATGTATTAGCTTCTCTGCTCAGCACTGTCCATCTGCAATGTTTGTATATGTTCTTATCTTGTGTGTTGTATTTGTATTTTGATTTGTATTTTACTGAGGAGTTTTTAACACAAGCAAGTGTTTCATTGCTGCAATGCATTCCCCTGTATTGTATATATATGACAAATAAACTTAACTTGACTTGACTTGACTTGAGTGATTGTGCTTGCATGTGTGAATGTAGTCCTGGGTGCAGGGGCCTGACAGACGGAGATGTGCTGTTTGCTCATTCCTCTGAGCTGTGACGGCGGCTGTGCTCCTGCAGCAGGGCCTCCACCTCCCCCCGCCGCCCCATGCGGTTGGCTTTCCCCTGGAAACGCCCCTTCTTTCCGGCCCCTTTTCCTTCCAGCAACTCCGCCACTCTGCATCCGGGCCATGTGGGGAAACAGGCAGGCGCCGTTATGAACAGCAAAGAAATGGCAAAGGCACCAAAAGTCATAATTAACACTAGCATATCATGCACAATTCCAAAAATGTGTGGCATCTATGTACAATAACAGACTAAAAATGCCTCTACGTACAATAACACAACCTACAAATGCCCTTCATCTCTACTAAAATAGTAACACTCTGATGCTACTGTAAACTGTATTGGAATAAATATGTAAAATGTTGTAAGCATATATTGAATTTATGTTGTCATTGTGAATGCGTTTGTTCTGCCCGGCAATTGTCCTAAGAGGGATGAAAATATTGTCTTGTATTGTACTGCGTATTAATCATAGTGATGTCTCGCCTCTACGCAATCAACCTGCCTTATTCCTGTGCTGAGGTTTGTATGAAGGGATCTTCCTAACTGCGTTCAATACTAACCATGGTCCTGTGTGTCTCTCGCATTACACGCACCTGGGCCCGAGCTCATCCACAATTCCCACAGGTCCTGCCAGCAGAAACAGCCCCGCCCCCTTGTCATCTCCCACTGTGAGGAACAGCACCGTGTCCTGCGTGAGAAACTCGCTCATGAAACACTGAAATACACTAAAGCACTTTCTAAATGAATTTTACAATATGCACACAGACGGGTGTGACTCGCTCGTGAAAGACTGAAATACACTCAAGCACTTTCTAAATGCATTTTACAATATTCCTGTGTGTAAAAATACTGTACTTAAGAATACATTGTATTTGAAGATACGGGTAGTGGCCAAAAAGGTGGAAACACTTGGGTAAATGGACACGAAGTATATTGAAAGCAAGCGCTTCCACACAGTTATTGTTCCTGACTTAATTAATCAATAGCATCCCAGCATGCTCAGGGTCATGTACAAAAATTCTGGGCGGGCCTTGTTGCCTATAATGGTGACGGTTTGCATGGCCATGGCGAGACCTTAGTGACATTGACAGAGGGGTGATTGTTGGGGCACGTTTGGCAGAAGCTTCAGTGATGAAGATAACTCAACTTGCTGATGTTTCACGAGGAACAGTGTCTAAAGAGATGTTGACATGGAAAGACATCATCAACAAATGGCAACTATGGTTAGAAGCACATACTCTTGGATCATGATGTCCGTGCATTAATTCAATCTGCAAGGCTGAACAGGCAAGCAACTCTTAATCAATTGACTCCAAATTTAAATCTAGGGTGAGCAGGCAGTTTCATCAAGAACAGTCTGTCAAGAACTCCATAGCCATCTATGGCAGTGACTTCATATTGGTGTTTCCACCTTTCCACTACCTGTACTTTAAGTATGTGTAAAAAAATAAAAAAATAATAATTTAAAAAAAAAAATAATCATACACAAAAAGAATCCTTACCTGGGTAACTTAATAGAAAGAATAACCCAAAGAATGAGGAGCGCACAGAGCCTTTGAGCCATTTAGCACATTAATGAATAGGATAAGACAAGACCGTTGTTTTGACATCTACATTGCCTTCCTCAGACACATTGCCTTCCTCAGACACCACACCAGACGTGGACTCTGAGGAAAGAGTCATAGATGTTGAAATGTCAATCTGGTCATGTCCAGTTTTCTTCGTATTCTTCGGGGTTAGTATTTAAGTTACCTGGGTAATGACTCTTTTTGTATACAATTGTCCTGGGTGTTGAACACCATTCTATTCCTCTTTACAATAGGTAGTCTGAAGCACATCTTTAAGTATGTATTTGACCCAGGTGTTAAATAATGGGCAGAAAGAAATCTCACCTCAGTGCCTATTTCATTAGCTATAATGTTCATGAACTGATTGTCACCGTCCTTCCTGTAAAATAAGTAAATTAATACAAATATTAGGTGAAAAATTATAACTTGGCTTGTAAATTGATCATGCTCTCAATAAACCAGATAATTATGGGCAACAGTAATTTCCTTTTCTTTTAGCACTAGAAGTGCCAGATATCCAGGCATACAAGAGGACGCCAACCAATCGGGCGTTGATTTTTAATAATTACGTTTACTACATACGATCTAAAAAATAATGATTTGATTTTGTTTAGGCAGTTCTTAAGAAACAATAGGATACCTAAACTTCTTATTTCCACAAGCAGAGTAATGTATTCACAACTGTACAGCATGCCACCACATGTACTGATCATATTTTCTTGTCAATTTTACTTGAAGATATTTTTGACTAAAAATATAAAACAGAAATGACATGTAATTGAACATTCAACAAGCTTTTATTTGTAACAAAATATAAGTAAACGCACACAGAAAGTGCAGTGACGTGACACTGATCCAAAAAAGAACCAGTTCTTGGGGAAAAAAGGCTCATTTAAATGCAAACATAAAACATGAATGGCATTATAAAATGTAGCCTATATAAACACACACTGAGTGCAGAAAAGTCAATCGTAGCCTATGTATTAGTAGGCTATAAATATCCTGTGCGCATATCCATGTATTCAGTGAAAATTAAACATTCTCCTCTCGTTCTCAGCATACAAATACATGAATGTAAAACAAGAATGAATGTAAAGCAATTTTAAAGCATAAGTGTATGTACAAGTCAATAGAATTGTCTACGTGGGTTATTTGTTGATAATACTGAACACGTTGGTTGTGCTCATGGTAATATGCGCCTTTGCGCATCCATTTATTTCCATTTCTAAATGGCTAATTATGCAATCATATTGTATTTTCTTCTTCCCTACCCTCTCCCATTCTCACCCATTACACTAATGTTTCTGTAATACATTACACAATTAGTGGGACACCTGATATTCAATGTTCCATTATCATATGTTTGTGGGAGAGAGTGTCCTATTTGCGTTAGAGAGACACCAACGCCCAAAGAACGTCATAGCTATAAGAGCAGTATTGAATTACAACTCCTTTTGTTTTATTTCAACATTAATACAATGAAAAGTAACAAAACTGTATTGTGCTTTTAAAACAAGTCAGTATTTTGTGTGGCCTCCCTTAGAGGACAGTAAAAATACTAGATTGTCATGTCATTTTTTTTTAAAATCTTGCAGGATTTGCCATAACTCTTCTTTTGACTTTGGCTGCTTTTAGTTATTTTTCCTGTCCAAGTGATCCCACACAGCTTCAATTATGTTGAGATCGGGGATCTGAGGTGGCCAATCTAATACTGTGAGTGTTCCATCTGCACACTTCCGCTCCAAGTAGGTCTTAATTGTGTTTGCAATGTGTTTGGGGTTGTTATTGTGCGGAATGATCTTTTTTTTCTTCTCCAATCAGTTGTTTTCCCGAAGGTACAGCATGACAAATCATGATCTGTTTATAGTTCTCAGAATTCATAATTCCATCGATTTTGACCAGATCCCCTACACCGTTGGCTGAAATGCACCCCCAGACCATGACAGAGCCACCACCGTGCTTCACAGAAGGTTGCAGACAGGCATCAATGTACTTCTCACCAAGTCTTCTTCTGACATACTGGCATCTTTGTGAATCTAAATTTTCAAATTTAGACACATCTCTCCATAAGACTTTCAGCCACGGATTGTCGCTCCATTCTTTATGGTCTTTCGCGTATTGCAATCTCTTCTGCTTGTTGCCTTTCCGCAAGAATGATTTCTTTGCTGCAACAGGTCCTAAAAGACAATTTCTTGTAAGACTTCTTCTCAAGGTCAAAGTGTGTACTTTGGTGGCAGATTCTGCTAGATGCTGAGCAAGAACTTCACTGGATTTCCTTCGGTCCGTCAAGGAAGTGACCTTTAAGTACTGTTCATCAGATGCAGACAGCTTTTTGGGTCTTCCACTGAGTTTTTTGTCTTCAAATTTCTTTATGACAGTTTGAAAATCTGGTTAAGCAGGCTATTGCTCGCTGAGATTTGCCCTGTTGATGCAAACTATGATTTTATGTCTGTCAAACTAAACAAAATACATGGAATGGCTGGAGTGCCTAGGAGAGGTTTAGGAACCAAACCTGTGTTCTTCTAGCCATCTCAAAACATATCAATAACTTTTTGGAAAACACAAGAAATTCCTGTTACTTTTTGTTGTATTAATGTTTATTTGTATTTATTCTAATGTTATATAGTGGTTTTTTCCAAAGAAATAAACACTTACTGCCCAGATAAATAGCTTTAAACACAATTTTCTTGGGTGGCCTAAGACTTTTGCACAGTACTATATGTATGCCTCTAAAAGTGTAAATAAAAACAAGGACAAACAAATAATTAAAGGAGAAGAACTGTAAATGTAACAACCTGTATTGTTCATAAAGAACTCTATTTTGTGGGTTCTTACATTTCCCCCAAAAAACCCTAATTTCCAGAATGAAAAAAAGAATCAGGCCCTTACCTGTGTAAGCAGAATACGTTGTCCCCATTTAAGTTGTTCTTGAAGTTCTGTGCAATGAGCACAGCCATGTCTCGCAAAAGGTTGAGATTGTTCTTCAAGCAGAAAACAAAGACAGGTGTATCAATTAAGAGACAGAATAACATTGCACCTGTGGCTATTCTATGACAAATACCCAGCAATTTAATTTATGATTATCATTAAACATGTACATCTAATGTAAGTTTGAAATCAATTGACATTTTTTCCTGAAAAAGTATTGAAAAAACATTTCACAACAAACTTCGGGGAGAGTTCAGTGTGGATGTACAAAATTCACACATCTGTGATAATGGCAGGGTTGATTTAAAATTCAGTGTATCCCACCAAACAGATTTGTTTTCTCACAGAACCACCCAACATTGTTGGATGAAGGTGCGTGTACAGCAACAAAAACAAAGTCCATTTAATGGCGTCTCACCTTCTGCAGCACCTTAACAGACTTCTGCAGTTTGTCTACAGCTTCAATGTGATCATCTGCTCCTGTCCTGTCAGACGCAACATGGTCAGAAACTACAGAATGGGTGCATCAACAAAAACAGCGTTTCAGAACCTGGGTGACAGTTTGCACTGGAGAAGCACTGAAGAAAAATGTGGCACAATATGTTCGGCCCCAGGCCTTACTTGAGTAAGGATGTCAGCGACCGTTCTGTGCTGTAGCTTTTCTCTGCATACTTCAGAACCCGGCTGCCTGCAAGGAAAATCAGGTTGGTTTTGTTCTTCTTCCCCTTTTCAGTTCCAAGGATCTTTATAACCTGAAATTAACAGCAGTGTTAATGTTAAACGGCTTCTAAGCTGAAGGGCTGGTCAAGAGTACATCTTTTTACCTTTTTACCAAGCACAGAACTTGGGCCCAATCAAGCACTGCTATAAGAAAGTATGGATTTCTTATGTTATCTGCAAACATGCAAATTCCATGCCTGATATGTGAGTTGAATTAAGCAAATACTGTGAAATGTTACAGATGTGTGTAGAAAATGTGACTGACAGCCATAATAGGCACAGCCTAGGCAACACAAATTATTTTCCAGACATATATGGACTATGATCATTGAGTACAGTGCCCCTTTAAAGTCTACATACCGTCTCAAAAATGTTACCTTTTGTTGCCTTACAGTCTGAAATAAGGCTATAAGGCAAAAGCTTTCTGGCTTTCTCCACCTTTATTTACAAATTTCACCCTACAACATCCATGCGAATTTTTTAAATCTACACTACCGGTCAAAAGTTTGAGTACACCTGCTGGAAACTAGGTTTATCTCATAATTGACAATGCTTTACACCGTATACATTTCTGTAAATACTTTAAAATGACAAAAACCACATGTAACAATGAACAAAATGAACATCAAAGAAATGTTCAAGAAAATTATATTGAAAATTGAATCTTGGATTCCTCAAAATAGCCACCCTTTGCCGTGATAACAGCCTCACAAACACGGGCCATTCGGTTAATAAGTTTCAGCAGGAAATCACCCGATATGTCTTCCCGTTCTCCTGCAGCAATTCCCAGAGAAACTTGTGGGTTGCTTTGCTCTGACTCTTCTGTCCAGTTTGTCGCATACAATTTCTATGGGATTGAGGTCTGGACACTGGGCAGGCCAGGTCATCAGTTTGAGTTGTCCTTCACGTTCCTCCTTCACCAGGTAGTTCTTGCACAACTTCAAGGTGTGTTTCGGGTCGTTATCTTGCTGAAGAATGAAGGAGTGCCCGATTAGCCATAGTCCAGATGGAAGGTACTCAAACTTTTGACCGGTAGTGTCAATTTCTGAACATTAATTCAAAGCAAAAAAAAAAAAAAAAAAAAAAAAAGAGAATAACATGGGATTGATAAGTGTACATCTGTTGCCTATTCGTGCAACGTTTGCCCATTCTTCACATTTTAACATTTTAAGCATTTAGCAGACGCTCTTATCCAGAGCGACTTGTGCATTAATACATGTTAGGAACAATCATAGTTAGTGCACAAGATCAGTGCAGGAATACAGCAATAGACATCATTGCAGGCATTTGCGTACCATCACCGGGAAGGAAAAGGTTAGTGAATTATTTTATTTTTATTTTTTTGGGAGTCTAGTGTTGAACAAGTAAACAGTGGTGAAGACAATTTAGCTAGATGGACAGAGTTCAGTGGTAGTGGAGTCTGAAGAGGTGGGTTTTGAGTCTCGGTCCTGACCGATTGCGGAAGGTCGTTCCACCAGCGAGGGATCAGGACAGAGAAGTGGCGAGACCGCGAGGAGCGGCTGCCAGGCGCCCGGAGGGAAGGGACAGTCAGTTTACCAGAGGAGGCGGAGCGGAGGGGTCTGGGAGGTGTGTAGGGAGTGATGAGTGACTGGAGGTATGGGGGAGCAGTACCTCTGGCTGCTTGAAAAGCAAGCACCAGTGACTTGAATCTGATGCGAATCTTCCTCACCGTACTTTTCAAGCTCAGTCAGATTGCCTGGGGACCGTCGATGGACTGCGCTCTTCAAGTCATTCCACAGATTTTCAATAGGATTTTGGTTAGGGCTCTGACTAGACCACTCAAGGACATTCACCATTTTGTTTTTAGCCACTCCACTGTTGCTTTAGCTGTGTGGTTTGGGTCGTTGTCATGCTGAAAGGTGAACCTCGTTCTCAATTTCATCTTACTTGCAGAGGGCAGCAGGTTTTTCTCAAGAATTTTCCTTTATTTTGCTCCATCCATCCATGCTTCTATCCTGACAAGTACCCCAATCCCTGCTGATGAGAAACACTCCCATAACAGAATGTGCCACCACCATACTTTACAGTAGGAATGGTGTTCTTGGGGTGATGTGCTGTATATTGGGTTTTTGCCAAACATAACGTTTTGCATTTAGGCCAAAAATGTATATCTTGGTTTCATCTGACCACAACACTTTACCACATGGCTTCAAATCTTCAGAGTGTTTACTTGCATACCTCAAACGGGACTGAATGTGGACTTTTTTGAGTAGTGGCTTCCTTCTTGCCACCCAACCATACAGACCAGAATTGTGGAGAGAGTTCTGTATTGTTGACACACGCACACGTCACACGCCACGTGACAAACCCTGAACGGGAACAGAGCAGCCAGGAGACACGGAGTGGAGTTTGTCGGTCTACGGATTTTATTTATTCATTTTTCTGAATCTCCCCCCAGACATGGGAGAGAGACAGTGGGAGTAGCAGGTTAACATATAACAAAGACCAACACACACACAGACACAAAATCTTCACCTTACTCGCCGCGAAGCTTTCGGGTAAAAACAAACTAAAATAACAAGTTAAAATAACCAAACTTACGGGACACTGCGCCTCTTCCTCCGGAGTTCCCCTGGAACCTCCTCAGGCACACACATATCCAGTGATCTTTCAAGTGCTTCCCACCCATTCATACTGAGACACTCAAACTTTTCAGTTCGAGTTCTCTTTCCCATTCATCCAGAGACACTCGCCACTCCCCACAGTGAGAGTTCTGGCAACCAGCCCCAAGACACTCCACTCTTTCAGTGAGTTCTTGGGCTGTTGCTCAGAAACACTCTCCACTGTCGAGTGCGAGCTCTCTTACTAAAACCGAGGGCGAGAGGCGGACCCTCTTCCAGGGCACCCTCTCGCTCCTCCATAATCACACCGAGGGAGAGAGGCGAACACTCTTAGTGCACCCCTTCTCCCTCTTCCCCACTCACACAGGAAGCACTCTACTCAGTCACTTTTGACAAACGCACACAAAACTCCACAAACATTAAACATCCAACATTCAACATCAAACATTCCACATTTCACCACATTTCTGTGCGGAGTTTGCATGTTCTCCCGTGCACGCCTCCGGCACTTTCACAAAGACATGCACATCAAGACAAGACTGACTAATTCCCCACCTGCCTCTCGCCCCATCTGCCCCCGCGACCCTGACCAGGAATAAGCAGCTTAGATAATGGATGGATGGATGGACATTCAACATCAAACATTCCACATTTCACCACATACGTGCATGACAGTCAAGACAAGACTCACTTCCCCACTCACAATTAAGGCCTTTGTCCCTTCCGAGAGTGCCAAACCTGCCCCCGGAAAGTCTCACTGCTCCAAAGGCCTCTACCACATGAAACAAGACAGGCAACCATGCCACTCCCACATGGCCGAAACCGATGTCCTCCACACACACATTGACCACTTTTTGCCATAAAGTCTTGTAGCTCCTTCCTAGTTGCCATTGGCCTCTCTGATCAGTCTCCTTCTAGCTCGGTCATCCAGCTTGGAAAAGGTAGATCTGATCTAGGCAAAGTCCTGGTGCTTCCACTTCTTCATTATGGTCTTGACCATGCTCCAAGGGATATTTAAGGCCTTTGAAATCTTTCTATAACCATTTCCTGATATGTGCCTTTCCACAACTTTATCCGAGTTATTTTGAAAGCTGCTTGTTGCTCATGGTGGATTATTTACTCTGAAATGCACTACCCAGCTGTGGAATCCTCTAGGAACAGCTAATTGTATTTTTAAGTACGCAGAATCACTACAGGTGGAGGCCAATTAGCTTGGTGTGTGATCTGGAATGTGATTCATTACCCCTAAGCTAGTTTACAATTGGTATAAGCGGGGTGTAGGCTTATCAATCCAAGTTATTGTAGTTTTTATTTTATTTTATTAATATTCTGAAATTTTTAGAATCTTTTTTCACTTGGAAGTTGTAGAGTAAAGTGTGTAAATAAAGGTGGAAAATGTCTTATTTAACATGTTTTAATTTCAGGCTGTAGGGCAACAAAAGGTGACATATTTAAGATGGGGTGTAGACTGTAGGCACTGTATGTCAAACTTGAGTAAACTGAGGCAGCACTATGAGGGTTACCAAAGCAGGAATAAATCAGAGGAGCATGTACGAAGACACAAGACCAAAACAATTGCCTAAAAATTATTATTATAATTTTCCATAGGGGTCATCATTGTTATACTTTCATCCAAACCATAAAATACTATTATGTTAGGGAGTGAAACCAACCGTAATTCAAGGCCTGCACACCTCTAAAGCAGTGGTCTGCAATGCGTGCCTGCGGACATTTTCGTGCCTGTGTGAGGTGTCTTGCATGCCCACGGAGTTCTCCGTTACTGTGCTTACGTCGCAAATAAATAAATAAACAAATAGATAATCTATTCGTGTAGTCAGGATTGACATGAACACAGTTAAATTTCCCAGATGGGACAGTCACAGGCCCTTTCAACTAGCCTACAACACAATATTAACATGCTTTCTAAAGGAAGGTTCACTTATGTCTTTGCTACACCAATTAGAATATAATTATTAATCATGTGCATAGAGAGAAACATTTTATTTGCAAAAGGTTGTCATGCGACAGATTGTGGAAGCGCTGTACAGTTACAATGAAGTCAAGTTCATTGGTAGCGAAAAGTAGTATAGCTGTATCCAGCCTGATTACGGATGTTTTGGGAAGAGACTCATGAAATAAAGTAGGCCGCTGTTTCCTCATTTACAGGCTATGTTTCTTGTCAAAATGGGCACTAATGGTCTGTAAAACTATTGGAATCGATCCACAATTCAGTGCTTCAATAGGAATAAAATACAAATGCTGGAGGTAAATACTAAATATCTTTACAGATCTTTATTACTTAGTTTCATCACAAGAGGAGAGGACAGTCTCACTGTGATCTCTTTAGTAGCAAAGCCTTAAGTATCAAACTTAAATGTTCCTCTTGGTAACAATGTAATGTTGCATCAATGGGTCTTGTAGACTACAGTTATCTGGCTGTTGAATATTTTGTTGTGTAAATTTGCATGTTTTAAGATTTCAATTAATTAGCTAGATAACTACATATCCTGCTTTGTAAAATACCTGTGTGCTATCTGTTATTTTGTTATAATTATTAGTGATTTTGCCTTATGCTTGCTACTGTTCAGTCCACTAGTTGGCACCAAAATATATGGCCCTAAATATATTGACCGTTCAATAGGCAATATGCATTTCCACTCTCTCTGTAAAGTTTTAGTAGTCGGTGGTGTAATGACCCAATCTTCGTCCCCGCCTCTATGTGCGCATTTAAGTTTTGCTGCGGACCACTGCACTAAAGCAAAAAGTATCCTCAAAGACTTGCACGAGCTTCCCCTGCTATCAATCACCATACATGTAAATGTGTGCAACACATGAATCTCCACAAGGGTGGAATGATAAATAAATAGTAACTTAAGATTATTAAAGGAAATCAATGCAGATGAATGACTTGAGTTACAGTGAATAGGTATTTGGAGCAGGACTCCACCTGTAGGTGGCTGAGGTTGCACACATGGGTCCCGCAGCACATGTTGGCGTCCACGCCCTTGATGTCAATGATTCGTATGGGTCCCACAAGGTCGTCCGGTAAGCCGCGGCTCCTTACCTGTAGGGGCATTGAACGCAAGGGTCAGGAGATGAGCACGGCACAGCTCAAAACAAAAGAACTTGAGCAACTAAGTGCTAAGTCACTAGAGCGGCACCTTATCCACAGCGGGATCATCCAGGGAGAGCAGCTGTACGACGACGGGGACGTGATCGCGGATCTTCTGGTTCACTGCCTTCTCCAGGGCCTCCATCTCACCGGGCTTCACTGCAGGGGTGTCCAGCTCGATGGTACTACGCTGACGCCCCAATTCCCTGGCCACAACACACACACACACACACACACACACACACACACACACACACACACACACAGACACACACAGACACACACAGACACACACAATGTAACACCCCCTCACTAGCTGTTGGAAACTGCAGAGTATTGGAATTGAGGCTGTCTTGAAGCCTGGATATTTATGTGGCCAATATGCATTTTATAATGTTTTAGAGGGAACAATTTAACTTAGCAAGGAAACCCTTCCAAAGACAAAAAATTAAAATGATTCAACAACAATAAATACTAGTAAATACTACGTTTTTAGTGCTTACCAGGAAGTGGTCTTGTATCCAAACATAGTGTCTGCCAAGGCTGTAACTAAGTGTTGCCCTAAGGTGCAAGGAAGATATACAGTGGCTATTATTATTTACAGAAAGAATCTTCAAGAATCTTCAAGAATCTCAAAGAGCTTCACAGTCCATACCTGAACCACCAACAATTTGTAGCACTAAACTAAATACAGTGGGGTGCACAAATTTGGGCACCCCTGGTCAAAATGCCTTTTACAATTAATATCTAAGTGAACAGAAGCTAACCTAATCTCTAAATGGTACAGAGTTAAAGACACATTTCTTCAAATTTTAAAGCAAGATTACTTTTTATTTCAATTTTTTTGTTTCAAAATAATAAAAAAATGAAAAAGGCCCTGTGCAAAGGTTTGGGAACACTTTTGGATTATTCATTGTTACTTTTTAAAAAGATTACTAAGGCCCAGTCCCAGGTGATTTACTTGTTAAGGCTTCAATGAGTCAGGTGAATATAATTCCAGGGCTGAATATTTATTCTGAAGTAACTTCATGCCTTCTAAAGTATCTGACTACGGTGGCTGTTCTGTCTGGTGTTAACAACCATGGGTTCCTCTAAACAGTTGTCCAAGGATGTCAGAATCAAGATAGTTCACTTCCACCAAGGAGAAGGCTACAAAAAACTCTCTCTCAATGTTTCAAACAACCTATTTCCACTGTCAGAAATATCATCAAAAAATGGAAGATAAATGGAACAGTTGAAGTCCAAGAAAAATTGGACCTTGATGCAAAAATTAAGCGTCTGAAGCCTTTTGGAACAATGCGCTTTGGACTGACGAAACCAAAATTGAACTTTTTGGCCACAACCAAAGAAGGTATGATTGGAGAAAAATGGGTGAAGCATTTACAGAGAAGAACACCTTTCCAACTGTTAAGCATGGAGGCTGGGGGCACAGGAAATATTGTGCGGGTGGAAGGAAGAATGGATTCCACCAAATATCAAGAAATTCTAGAGGCTAATGTTCAAAGGTCAGTCCAGACACTGAAGTTGAAGAGAAGTTGGGTATTCCAGCAAGACAATGATCCAAAGCATACCTCAAAATCAACCATGAAGTACCTCCAGGAAAGACAGATGGATGGAGGTTTTGGAATGGCCACCATAGTCCCCAGACTTGAATATTATAGAAAATCTGTGGAGATCTCAAACATGCCGTGCATGCAAGGAGGCCGAATAATATTTCTGAGCTAGAGGTGTTCTGCCAGGAAGAATGGGGGAAAATTCCAAAAGCAAGAATTGAAAGACTCTTAGCTGGCTACAGGAAGCATTTGCAAGCTGTTATACAGTAGTTGCCCGAGGAGGAGTTACAAAGTACTACTGGATAAGAGCGTCTGCTAAATGCCTGTAATGTAATGTAATGTAATGTACTAACTGACAGGGTTCCCAAACTTTTGCACAGGGCCATTTTCCTTTTTTTATTATTTTGAAACTGTAAAAAATTGAAATAAAAAGTAATCTTGCTTTAAAATGTGAAGAAATGTGTCATGTTTAACTTTGTACCATTTAGAGGTCAGGTTAGCTTCTGTTCACTTAGATATTAATTGTAAAAGGCATTTTGACCAGGGGTGCCAACATTTTTTCACCCCAATGTTTAGCACTCATTTTGCAGCAGAACAGTCACCACAAATCAGTTGAGGTAAAGAAACAGGGATATATAGAGAGAGTAAAGTGAGGGAAACAGATTGAATGATTACGCTTTATGATAAGGGACATGGGATGTTCAATGAATCAGGATCTCTGTTTAACACATCCTCCTTTCCCCATTGTTACACTGGCACATTTGTTTTCTACTTTCTACAAATTGTGAAGACTGCCACCTACTGGCCTGAAGATACAACTTCTAACAGGGCTACAGTTTTGTCACATGGTCTCTCATCAAGTACTAACCAAATAGCAAGCAAATTAGATTTATGGCACCTGGGAGATTATTTATGGCATCATTGGTAACAGGGTAGGCTGTTGATAAAGAGCATTCCCTCCAAAACTCCAGTAAACAGTCAAATAGTTCTCAGTATTGAGCTGAAGAAAATTGTAAGGACACCTGCAACACCAACACACATGCATGTGATGAAAACTGTGCATTTCAGCCACTCTCCTCTGGGCCTCACCAGAGTGCTGCTGCATGTGATCAAACCTGCGATCCCAGTCCACCTTCAGCTGCACTTCTGCTCCCGCCTCCAACGCCGACTCCACAAAGTGGAGGGCCTCAGACCCCTGTCTGGTCACCCGCAGGACGGGGACGTCCCCGATAGTGCCATGGTCATCTGGCTGCAAAGGCCACGAACAGGGTCATGGGCTTCCATTGTCTTTCAGTCATTCATTCTCTTTCTCTCTCTTTCAATCTCTCACACCAGTACACATACACACCATGCGCTCAAGTCTTTTTTTTGGTTAAACATGTTGTTATTATTCAACCAGGCACAAGTGAAGGTACATTTTCCAGGTGTAAAAGGCAAATCAGCTCACCTGACCTCCGCCCTCAGGGAAGAGAATAGTGTCTTCAAGGATAACATTGAAGCCTTTCAGTTTCTCCTTCTTCCCACTGTTCTCAAATTTTAGCTCGGCAGGAGAACAAGACACCACTGCAGTGATAAACTGAGATCATAAACATGAGTAATTAGCCGCTGTGGCCGTTAGAGCTGGGATCATAGAGTTATATAACTCCTAGAGAGCAAAGCTCCTATCTTTACAATCGGTTAGATATGTGACTGCATGGAGGCTGCCATTGAGACATTTCCATTTTCATGTATAGTTTTATTCTCCTGTTGAGAGTTTAAAAGGTGTTAATCACAGCATTAGCAATTCATCGCCGCCTGCGCTTCAAGTGTGTTCGTTCCTTCAACCAACATCATAGAAATAAGATATTTTGACCAACACATTCTGTATATCGCACAGTGCAGGAACATTCAATCCCTAAGAATTACCCAGTGGAAGACTGATTGCGCAGGAGTGTGATGGAAAAAGTTGACTATAATTCTATAATGTTGTGTAACAGTTAGCAGGGATGCACGTGCTCGCCAAAATTAGATAGGCGTATATTTAAAGAGTATTACAGTGGAAAATAGCTTACATAGAGCCATAAAGCAAACTCAAATCACAGTGCACATCCATAACGGAATGTCATAGGCCACAACAGTATTACCAAATGACAGGCTATAGCTAATGTATAGGTAACTGACAAAATAAAGGAAACACCAACATAAAATGTCTTAATAGGGTGTTGGGCCGGGACAAGTTGCCAGAACAGTTTCAATACGTCTTGGCAAAGATTCTACAAGTGTTCTATTGGGTTGAGATCTGGTAATTTCCACAGCCATGCCATATGGTTTACATAATTTTCATGCCTATCCATTCAGTGACCATTTGTACCTTGGGGATGGGGACATCCTGGAAGAGACTACTCCCATCAGGATAGAAATGCTTCACCATAGTATGAAGGCGATCACTCAGAATGTCTTTGTCTTTACTAGCGTTTACCGTGCCCTCTGAGGGGTTGAGTGGACCTAAACCATGCCAGGAAAATGCACTCCACAACAAAACAGAGCTGCCGGAGCTGTTCATTTATTCAAGTGTTTCCTTTATTTTGGCAGTTACATGTATGATGTACGTTTCATCAGATAAAACAGGCTGGCCTACTCACTTGTGCCAGTCGGTAGCAGCATGCGATTTAAAGCCAGATAAGTTACATTCTATAGATAGACATACTATCATTCTATGGACCCAGAAACATTAAGTGACATTGGCTAGATAGTAACCCTATTTGTCCCTATTTTGTCCAACTCTCATGACGTTTTACTGAGTTCCCATAGTAACGGCGGAAAGCGTCCAACCCTAGTTCCAGCTGTCTTACGGTTCCCCCACCAAGCGAACTATACCAAAATTAAGTACCCATGCTGAATTTAGCTACTGCTCTGTTTAGGTACCAGTAGCGAGCCAAACAAGGACCTAAGGGTGAAGCTAGCAATACTGCAGACCATTGATTGGTCAAGCGCAATGGTCACAGAATCGTCACGTTAAAACTCAGTCCGGCTGTTTTTTTTTCAGCTTCACTCGATTTTTGGTTTTAGTCAAAGAGTATTATATAGAGTTTGCCATTATTGTCAGGTTTGCGTGATTCTACAATTTAGGTTTGTGTTATGAAAAATAAAATAAACACGTTTTCTTTGAAAGGACAAATATAGTATTGTAATTTTCGTTAACGCAATTACAATATACATTTTCATAGGACAACTTTTTCATTCGTCACATAAATACATTTTTAGAAAGATATAGGAATCGCTACGATACATTCCAATACTCGAGTTAAACCCAGGCCTTTGACAAAAAAGGATCTGAACTGGACAGTGTCAAATGACAAAGTGTTTGAACAATCTTGCGCCTCCATAAATCGACACTCGCATTTAATTATTTTTTTAGCTCGTAGCCAGGGCTGCACTATATGGGTAAAATCTCATTTTGCGATAATCTTGCTACATATTGCGATTGCGATATAGCACGTGATGTCACAAAACACATGGGTGAAAAATGTATCATTGATATTATATGTGTTCCAGACATCATAGAATAGGCATTATATTAAGTGAATTTAGGGAACCCAAACAATAAAAAAAATTCCCAATATTAGTTTAGCCTACTGAAATGTTGAAAAAAAATATTCAACTGTTTCTTCTTAATCACATTACTGAATAAACACAGCTGTCCTACTGTTTCTTTCACTGTTGTGCCTATTATGTTTATTTTTTTGAATTTGTTTCTGATTTTCTCCCATTTTCTCCCATTTTAGTAGCCAATTACACCCTCAATTTTTCATGTCAATCCCCCCTCGTATTATGAGTTTGCTACTCTAGCCCTGTGACCGGCAGTGACAAAGGCGAAGTATCGTCTCCTCCGAGACGGCACTTGCCAAGCTCTCGACTATAACTCCTTACTCCAGAGCCACTCCTATACGCAGCAAACTTCCTGTCAGCTTCCCTCCCCCCTCCCAGGGGCGGACAGCCAATTGCCGCCCTCTGGTGGCACTCCAGGCCAGAGCCGACTCTGGCGCGGCAGGTGGAATTGAACCCCGGTCGCAGTTGCCAGCGTAGAAAGTTGTAACCACTAGACCACCCAGGAGGCCCCACCGTTGTGCCTTTTTGAGTTTTTTTCGTAAGGCGTTGCATTTTCAAACGCATCCAAGATTGATGCTTGGTTGGGCTGGGACTGAGTTCGGGATGTGATTTTGGTAAATGAGTTCTGGGGAGACAAAGCTAGTCTGCGAGTATGTGTGGGAAACAAATGTAAGACAAAACATGCCCAGTGTTGAACATCGCTATAGGCTTATATCACAAACTTACTGGTTATTGCTGATGTTCATATCGGAATAGCGATCGGAAAACGATAGATCGTTCACTACTACTCGTAGCTCGTGCTGGACATATTTTTGCAGCGAAAAGCTACATAAATGCACAGATGTAAACACAAAGACAAATATAGCTAATGTTTTCATTTTTATACGATTAAAAATGTAGGCTACAGATGTAAGAAATATGAGGTATTAAATGTGATCTTGGTAAATAGAAATTCATAGGAGGACCAACACAGAATAATAAATATGAAAGAATGATATAGTCTAATGTGAAGTCACTGCATGGTACCTCCTGCACTCGCTGCTCTCGACATGACTCCCAAACGCCTAGGTAGAGGTAAGAAAATTGAATGGAACGCTTAATGTCAATGCTAATGTCACCACAGCGGTCGCATTATTTTTTGTCACTTCAGATAACTCCTCCTATCTTCACGATCCTGATGTGCGGTGGAAAAATGACACAGGGGCTGTGTTCGAAACCGTTGACTCATTCCCTATTCCCTATATAGTGTTCCCTATGTAGTGTTCCATGTAGTGAACGATTAAACTGTTTTCGGACACTACACTGAACGTCACTTGCGTCTAAAAAAAATGTGCCGGATATTCAGGTGACACAGGCGGATGCGCCCAGTATCACGTAACCAAACCGAGCACTCATGACAGCAGGTTGAAATGTACTCAGGTGGTATCGGGTTTGCATGTTCAGTTTTGAATGTTAAATCCCAAATAAATTGTTGAAATTCTAATGATGTGCAAGTGTGGTTTTGTCAACTGTGGTGCTGTCTGCTAGCCACTGCTTTAGCCACCAATAGCTACTGTTATGGAAGTCGTGAGCTAACTAAGACACGACCGCATTGCATTGTGGTATACGGGAGAAATTGTAGGGTACATTCGCTGTTCACTAGAAATTGCTGTGAATTGTGGGTATTTTATAGTGCACTATATAGCGAACGAAATGAACCGTTGAGAATTCGAACAACACTACAAAATGGCGAACACACTAATATAGTGCACTATTTAGGGAATAGGGAACGGTTTCGAACACAGCCAGGGACTCAACCCATGAAGGGGGTAGTTACGGGGTACGGATGGTTACCGTGCTGTGCCATAAGTTACTGTGCGGTGGAAAAACACCATATGAGAACGTTGTGGTCCGTCAAGAGATAACGCTGTCGGTGTCAAATGATCACATGAGCATGCTAACGACAGCCAACGTATATAGCACCTTGGCAAGCTTGAAGCAATAACGTTAGATTTGAGCCTATTAACAAGCAAGATACTAGCTAGTTTCTATATCAAAGCAAAACATTTTATTAGATACGTTAGAAACGTTTACATGACATTTTGAGATATTTCCCATGACAACAAACAGCTCAGCTATTTGCTAGCTAGCTATAGGCCTAGTAAAGTCCAGAGCAGACGTTAACGTTAGGTGTGCAGACAGAACCCTTGTTCAAAATGTTTAGAATTGTATTTAAAATGAACAAAATTAGTACAAATTGAAATCCGCCTTACCTCCTGCATGTAACAGTCCCTCTGACACTGAAAAGCCATATTTCGCAGAAAGGAGTCGTAACGCGAACGTGAAGTGAATGGACTGAAAAGGTACGGACCCCGAAGTGGGACAAACTCTTCAGCAGCAGTGTGTGCTACTTGAATAATTACCGTAATATCTCCACCTTGCAGGATGAAGATAGAATATAAGTAACCACTGTGGGGAAAAGTGGAGGTAAAGTTTAGTGCATGTACTTATTTTATGCAAAAATCTAAATTTAAGATACATTCCAACATTCCACGTCAGGCAAAATTAGTTGGACGTAATTTCTCTGAACTTCACTAGGTAGCACGTTTTCTAAATTTAGTCAAATACTGTACAATCGAGCTCTACTTTCTTACTGTACTTGCTACTTTTGATAGCATTTAAAAAAGATTGTTGACAGCACTTATTTACATATAGTACAATACATACAGTATATGCATGAATAATAATTATAATAAAATATTAAATTAACATATTTTATTCTTATATATATATGTGATTACCCTAAAACAAAACATACTTTTATTTATGAACGTATCTGTATGTATCTATTTATTCCTAATTTATTGACTAGTGTATTTGTACATTCAATTAAATATTCTTTATTTGATTTATTATGTTTTACATTAGGCTTTTAAAGGTGTTATGCACGCTTAATTCAACTGCTTGTCACCAGAAGGAAGGAGTTAACGAGGAACCATTTCTTAGTAATAAGAGCCCATAAAAGTCGACAAACCAGAAAGGGCCATGGCACTCTTACATTGTCTATTTCTCCATTGCTGGCTTCTCAGTTCAATTCTTAAACCAAGTCGAAAGCCTCGGTGTCATTCCAGACAATAAACTCTACTTTGAACCCCATATTCAATCAATTTCATGCACACCATGCCATTGCCTGCGTTCCTCCTTAGCTGGCCTCATCACGATACCCCCCTCCTTCCACCCCTCTCCTTCCCCCTCAATCCGCACTTGAGCGCCCAGGCTCCGGAACTCCTCTCTCACATCAGACACTGATTTCATAACCACCTTCATAAACCACATAAAACTCACCTGTTCAAGCAGGCCCTATTAGCCTCTGAACGTTAACAATATGTATTGTATCACTGTCCTTTTCCCTTTTGTGTTGTAGATTTCCATGTCTTCTCGTTCACTTCTGTACCTCATGTTTTGTATTCCTATTGTATTCTCTTTTATTCTAAATCATTGTAATGTGTCTTTATTATTATGATGATGTTCTGACAGTGCCTTCCAACTCACACTGCTTCTCGAAATAGTACTACACCATACAGCCAGGACCATAATTACTGGCAACCTTGATACAAATGATCAAAAAACAGTGGCGGGCCGTGCATTTCACACCTAGGCCTTCAGTAGTGCTCTGTCTGAATCAATCCACCTCTCAATAACTATTTTTTGGCTATAAAAACCATCTTATTATGCAGAAATGCAGTATAAAGAGCCGTTGCATCGCAGATAGATAACTCGTGTAGCCAGAATAAATGCCTTTACTGAAGAAATAAACCCGGGGTGCACAAGTCTCCTTGACACACATAAAAAAGC
Organism: Aldrovandia affinis; assembly: GCA_029706075.1. NCBI lineage: Eukaryota > Metazoa > Chordata > Actinopteri > Notacanthiformes > Halosauridae > Aldrovandia > Aldrovandia affinis. The sequence goes on along the minus strand of JAINUG010000013.1, from coordinate 8,710,807 downwards.
ATCAATAATAACCTCATGAAATTGCAATATTATTTAGGAAAATAGCAACATTTTACTCACCAAAAATCCTTATTATTTGTACACAAAATCCATCCTCCTTTCTTTCCTCAAAAAGAGTTCAATTACTCTGTCGTACAGATTATCCGTGCGTTTCAGTTCCATCAAGAAGTCCTTTTCTATCGCCATCGAAGCTAATGCTGAAAGTCGAGCCTGCCCTGTCGTATTTCTGGCATAAGTTTTAATTCGCTTTAGGGCTGAAAATGTCCGCTCGCTAGCTCTGGCTAGTACACTCTCTGACTATCCAATCAAAGGGTGTGAATACGCTGACGTTACCGTACGCCTGCTATAAGGCCTTGGTGTCGCCAACTCAAAATCTGATTGGTTGAAGCAACAGTTTGATCGACACTTATTTTATGCTACAGGGCCCGCAGAACTGATTGTGAAGGCCTCCAGGCAGATTTCTTTGACCCTGGCAACAAATTATGGCTGAAATGTGATTGGTTAAATGCTTTAATATGAAAATACACGTCTGGAAGCAGCGCAACCAGGGGAAAAGCTATGAAAGTAAGCGGACAGACCATTTGGAATTATTTAATAAGTATTCATGGACAAAATATAATTAACATCAGTCTGTGATTCAGATATTTTTTAGGCCAGCAGAGAAGGCCTTGCAGGCCCTGACGGCCCACCACTGTCAAAAAAATACCATTACTGAGGTACACTCAGTGGCCACTTTATTAGGTACACCTGTACACTTGCTCGTTAATGCAATTATCTAATCAGCCAATTGTGTGGCAGCAACTCGTGGTTAAGAGGTTTAGTTGTTGTTCAGACCAAAAATCTGAATGGGGAAGTAATGTGATCTAAGTGACTTTGACCGTGGAATGATTGTTGGTGCCAGATGGGGTGGTGTGAGTAATTCAGAAACTGCTGATCTCATGGGATTTTCACGCACAATAGTCTCTAGAGTTTACAGAGAATGGTGCAAAAAACAAAAAACATCCAGCAAGCGGCAGTTCTGTGGGTAAAAACACCTTGTTAATGAGAGGTCAGAGGAGAATGATTGGTTCAAGCTGACAGGAAGGCAACAGTAACTCAAATAACGTGTTACAACAGTGGTATGCAGAAGAGCATCTCTGAACGCACAACACGTAGAGTCTTGAAGTGGATGGGCTACAGCAGCAAAAGACCACACTGGGTTCCACTCCTGTTAGCTAAGAACAGGAAAGTGAGGCTACAGTGGGCACAGGCTCACCAAAACTGGACAGTTGAAGATTTGGTCTGATGAATCTTGATTTCTGCTGCGACATGCAGATGGTAGGGTCAGAATTTGATGTAAACAACATGAATCCATGCATCCATCCTGCCTTGTGTCAATGGTTCAGGCTGCTGGTGGTGGTGTAATGGTGTGGGGAATGTTTTCTTGGCCCCTTAATACAAATTGAGCATCGTTTAAATGCTATAGCCTACCCATCTTCTAAAGGCTACTTCCAGCAGGATAATGCGTCATGTCACAAAGCACACGTCATCTCAAGCTCGTTCCATGAACATGACAATGAGTTCCATGTACTCCAATGGCCTCCACAGTCACCAGATCTCAGTACAATAGAGCACCTTTGGGATGTGGTGGAATGAGGGATTCGCAACATGAATGTGCAGCCGACAAATCTGCAGCAACTGCGTGATGCTATCATGTCAACATGGACCAACATTTCTGAGGAATGTTTCCAGCACCTTGTTGAATCCATGCCACAAATAATTCAGGTTGTTCTGGGGGGAGGGGTCCTACCCAGTACTAGAAAGGTGTACCTAATAAAGTGGTCACTGAGTGTATATTGTAATTTCCCTAAATAAAATGTAAATGATAAATTTCTTTAAAAAAAAAAAAGGTTTTGCATGTATTGGCACCCCTGTTTTTAGTGCTTGGTGCAGCTTCCCCTGGCAAGGATAATGGCACTCCTATTTCTATAATGTTTAATAAGGTTGGAGAACACATTTGAGGGATCTTTGACCATTCCTCCATGCAGAACCTTTCAAGGTCTTTCATATACTTATGTTTATCCTTATGTTTGTGCCCTCATTAATTCAGACCACACGTCTTCGATAGGGTTTAAGTCTGGAGATGGAGATGGCCATTGCAAAACATTGATTTTGTTTTCACAGAACCATTTTTCTGTTGATTTTTAGGTATATTTGGGGTCATTGTCTTGTCGGAAGGTTCACCTAAGGCCAAGTATTAGGCTTCCAAACTAGCCCCAAAGCGTCAATGATCCAGCACCACCATATTTGACAGTAGGTATGACATGCTTTTCCTTGTATACATTCCTCTTTTGACACCAAACATGCTGATGTTGTAAATGGCCCAAAAGTTTAATTTTGGTCTTATCTGACCATAGAACAGTTCCAGTCATAGTTCCAATGACGTTTGGCCAACTCCAGACGCTTGAATTTGTTGGTTGTTCTCAGTAATAGTCAGGGAATATTATCAGATATTTGGCCAATCTTGGAATAAATTCCTTTCCAATAAATTTCTTCACCAATGTGTTTATAAAGGTGTCTAATGACACATATAAAAATATTTAAATTCAACTCCCATAGGAAAACCTGTGACAGCTGCTGAAAGTTGGGGTACCCAACTACCTTATCTGTGGAAAATTTAAAATGTTTATTTCTGCCTTAAGTACCTTGTGAGGGGTCAAACTAGGGGTTTTTCATGATTCTTTTATTTTGCACTAAAACCACTCCTTGGTGGAAAAACGGCCACGCCCACCTTTCCTGCTCATCGCAAACCTTTTTTTGTGAAAATAAATATGGCTGGGTGCATGTAAATTAAAAAGTAGCTTTATTAGTTTATTTATTAATGTAGTTGCCATGGTAACTACTTATTGTTTACTGTTACGAACTGCATTCGCAGAAAGTGAGTGGTAGGTGCCAGACATGCTCAAGCCATTTGCAACCCTCTCCTGTGTGGATCATGGACAGGCACAATAGACTCTACACATATCAAATAACAATATTCACCACTCAGCAAGATACTGCAAGAAGATTTTACATCTGATATGTAAGCATTATCTAAAAATGTTTTACAACTGGAAATATTTCATGTCACTACATTGATAATATGCATATAAATAATATATAAGGTGTGTACTATCATCAAATGATCTTACTTGTTAGCTAGCTAACACCAGGTAACATGGTTAGCTAGCTAACCCCCACTTGTGTATTACATACCCCAAGTGCATCTGATGACTGTTTTACTTGCTTCATTGCTAGCTGACTGCTTCATGCTAGCTAGCTTAAAGTGGTTTCTCTCGGTTTCTCTAGGGCTTTTTACAGTTACTGTAAATCTGACCCCGTACTCTCTCCTAAATAAAACACATTAGAGAGTGTAATGGTGGGTTTAGTGATTGGAGCCAATCGCAGAACCCCGGGGGTATCAATAAGTTAGACTGTAAGCCTACAGCCTAACCACAAGCTCTGAATGACAGAGAAGGGGAAAAAACAATAACCAAAAGGGTGGAACAGAAAATATCACCCAACGGGTGACTAAGTGTCACAAAGACACAAACAAACGAATAAATTAACCACCGACACCGAGTGTCGAGCGAAATAATAAACGGCTAGGAGAGCCAAATAAAGAACGAAAATGAAAACCCAAAACACAGTCTTGTTTGACTGTTTGAAAGAAACCAACTGAATACCTAAAGGTAGAAAGTTTTCCTAAATAAGGTTTCATAAAGAAGTCCTACATTTGCTAAGGAGATTCTTTGTTCCTAAAGTAAGTTCTTTGAGTAGTATCTTTAAAAAGACGCTACATACCTTACTGGCTAAATCGTAACAATGGCTTACGATTTCGCACAGAACGAAACCAGGTGCAAGAATTTATAGGGAGGTGATTAGTAATCGAAACCAGCTGGACACACCTCCCAAGATGGCGCAACACCGCCATCTGGTGGTGGTTCAGGGGAACAACCGTGACAGGACCCCCCCCTTAAGGGACGACTCCTGACGACCCTTCAGAACCACGCCGGTGAAAATCTTGGATCAAAGATGGATCCAAGATGTGCCGGGACGGGACCCAACTGCGCTCCTCAGGACCGTAACCTTCCCAGTCAACAAGGAACTGAGTTCCCCTGCCTACTCGCCGCGAGGCCACAATACTCCGTGCCGTGTAAGCAGGACCCCCAATGATACGAGGCGGCGGAGGAGGTATTGGGAGGCGCTAAGGCGCTAGTGAGTAGTGGTTTGATGCGGGATACGTGGAACGTGGGATGTATCCGCATGGATTGTGGGAGCTGTAATCGAGCGGTGACCGGGTTAATCTTACGGATGATTTTGAAAGGTCAATAAAGCGTGGCACGAGTTTCCAGGATTCTACCGTAGCGGCAGATCCCGGTAAAAGCCACACCCGTTGCCCCACCCGATACGATGGAGCAGCCCGTCGGCGACGGTTAGCAAACTCCCTCTGGCGATCCGCGGCGCGCAACAGTGCCGCCCGAACCCTCCGCCAGGTGGCCCGACAACGTCGCACAAAGGCCACTGCGGCACCCCTGCGTCACCCTCCAGCTCAGGAAACAGAGGAGGTTGAAACCCAAATTGAGCCTCGAACGGAGAGAGACCAGAAGAGGCATTACGCAGGGTGTTATGGGTGTACTCCGCCCAGGCAAGATGCCGACTCCACGATGTGGGATTGGCGGAGGCCAGACACCGGAGAGTGTTCTCCATAGTCTGATTCGTGCGTTCAGTCTGTCCATTGGTCTGAGGGTGAAAACCCGAAGACAGACTGACCGACGCCCTAAAAGGAACAAAAGGCCCGCCAGAATCTGGCCGCAAACTGAGGCCCCCGATCAGACACCACGTCTTGCGGCAACCCATGAAGGCGAAAGACATGGTCCACCATCAGGCGAGCTGTCTCGAGTGCGGATGGCAGTTTAGGAAGCGGAATGAAGTGGGCTGCCTTCGAAAACCTGTCCACCACTACCAGAATGACCGTAAGACCATTCGAACTGGGTAGGCCAGTGACAAAGTCCAAGGCAATATGGCTCCAAGGACGATGCGGAACGGGTAAAGGCCGAAGTAACCCTGACGGTGCCAGCTGTGAGCCCTTGTTGCGAGCACAAACAGTACAGGCTGCCACAAACTCCCACACATCCTTCTCCATCCCGGGCCACCAGAACCGTCTGCCCAGGAAATCGTGCGTACGATGTATGCCCGGGTGACCCGTGAGCCGAGAGGAGTGCCCCCACTGAAGAACTTGGGCGCGAGCTCCTAACGGTACAAAGAGGCACCCCCGAGGACCCCCACCAGGACCCGGCTCAAGGCGCTGAGCCTCGTGCACCACTTTCTCTATCTCCCATGAGACCGGGGATAGAATTTGTGCTCCTGGGATAATGGGTGTGGGCGGGACGGTCCTGCTCTGACCCATCGTACAAGCGGGAAAGAGCGTCTGGTTTAATGTTTTTTGAACCCGGACGGTAGGTCAAAATAAAATTAAACCTAGTAAAAAACAATGCCCATCGAGCTTGCCGTGAATTACGACACTGAGCCCCCTGGATGTATTCCAGGTTTTTATGGTCTGTCCAGACCGTAAAGGGATGCTCCGCCCCCTCTAGCCAGTGATGCCATTCCTCCAGTGCTAACTTCACCGCTAATAACTCCCGGTCCCCAACATCGTAATTTCTCTCGGCCGGGGAAAGGCTCAGAGAGAAATACGCACAGGGATGAACCTTCTGGTCTAAGGCCGACCGCTGGGATAATATAGCCCCTGCACCGAGCTCAGAGGCATCAACCTCAACAATGAAGGGCAGTGAAGGATTAGGAGAAATTAAAATGGGTTCTGAACAGAATCTCTTCTTTAATTCGGCGAACGCCGCCTCCGCCTTAGGAGTCCATTGGAACCGAGAGGGAACCGTCTTTCAGGTAAGCACTGTGATGGGGGCAACCACGGAACTAAAATTGCGGATAAACCGTCTATAAAAGTTAGCAAACCCTAGGAACCGCTGGACCTGTTTAACTGAGCCCGGGGATGGCCAATCCCTGACCGCAGTCATTTTTTTGGGATCCATTTGGATCCTTCCCTCGGAAACAATGAATCCTAGGAAGGAAACTGATGGAACGTGAAAAACGCATTTTCTGCTTTAACAAACAGTCTGGCGTTGAACAGGCATTTCAGCACCTGTCTGACGTGTTTAACGTGCTCAGAGAGAGAAGTGGAGAAAATCAGTATATCGTCCAGATAGACGAAGACAGATTTCTCCAACATCTCCCTGAGAACGTCATTCACAAGCGCCTGGAAGACAGCGGGAGCGCACGTGAGACCAAATGGCATGACCGGATACTCATAGTGGCCACTGTGGGTATTAAAAGCAGTTTTCCACTCGTCCCCCTGACGAATCCGAACCAAATGATATGCGTTGTGAAGATCTAATTTAGTAAAAATGGACGCCCCTTGGAGACGTTCAAAAGCGGAGTTCATGAGGGGAAGAGGATATCGATTCTTTATAGTGATGTTGTTTAACCCTCTGTAATCGATACAAGGTCGTAAGCCCCCGTCCTTTTTACTGACAAAAAAGAACCCCGCCCCAGCAGGAGACGTAGATGACCTAATAAAACCGTTAGCTAGAGCTTCAGAAATGTATTCTTTCATAGCCACACTCTCAGGTGCCGATAATGAATATAAAGCTCCGCGCGGAGGAACCGTGCCCGGATGCAGCTCAATGGCGCAATCATAAGGTCGATGCGGAGGTAGTTTAGTCGCCCTTTGCTTACTAAACACCTCGCTCAGATCAGAATAGGTTTTTGGAATGTCGGAGGGTAGCGGATATAATTCCGCACTCATGAGTTCCATCCCCTCCTGAGTCTTAGGGAAAACTGACTCGATGATGTCAGGTCGGAATCTTTTATGGGAATCGGAACTGGAGTGACTAACCGAACGTTTAGGGACTCGCGACTGATTAGGTTCTGTGTCAGTAGACGGCATGCCCGCCTCCAAAGAATCAAATGACAAAGATTCTAGGTCACTAATCTCCTCCCCCGTGGACTCCTCCAGCGGAACACCCCAGTCACACTGTGGATCCCATTCTAGTTCTTTCTCCGTCTCATTGGAGTGTACGGAGGACGGAGCATGATTAGGCGAACAGTGAACTGATTCGTCGGTCTCTGAATCGGTCTCGTGACTTTTGGACCAACCGAAACCGGACGACGACGAAATAAAAGGTAAGCACCCAAGCGAGCATTGATCCCCCCATTGAACAATAGTGTTTTTATGACTGCCCCAGTTCACCTGTGGTTTATGTTTTATTAACCAGGAGTGTCTGAGAACTAATGGGTACGTAGGAGAATCGACCAAAAAAAACTTGATTTGTTCTGTGTGTTCCCCGTACGCGATCCGCATAATTACATTTTCCGTAGATTCCTTAATGCGACCGGAACCTAGAGGATGACCGTCAAGAGCGGTAACACCACAGGCTTGTGAAAGAGCCCGAACAGGTATTTTAATTATTTTGGCCCACCCGGAGTCCACAAAACAATCAACCGCCCCTGAATCAAGAAAAGCGTTTATTTTTATGTTTTGTTTCCTCCAGGATAGCTCGACTGGAATGAAGGTTCGGAAAAAGAGGACTGATGTCTCACTACCGGCTTCCGGATAGTGAGACCATTCGTTTCCCTTCAGTTTGGGACAATTTTTAATAACGTGACCCGTCCGTCGACAGTACCGACAAAAGTCCGCATCCCCTCTGGCCGGGACCCGAAAACTAGCACTGTCTACTTCCATGGGTTCGTCTGCTTTGCCCAAGCGCTTAGGATACAGAGGTAAGAACCCTTTCGTAGGCACCAGGTGCACTCTGTCCCTCCTCTCACGCTGACGTTCCCTAATACGATTATCAATCCGTATCACAGTGGTAACTAGTTCATCTAATGAATTGGGTATACCAATCGTTGCCAGAGCGTCTCTCACCGGATCGGATAGAGTGTTAGTAAAAAACTTAATGAGAGGACTCTCAGGCCAACCTGTAACTCCCTTCGAGAGTTCGGAACGAAATCGAAAATTCCGCTACGCTTTGGTTACCCTGGCGCATGCGCGTCAACTTACTAGCAGACTCGCTGTCGTGAAGCTCGTGGTCAAAAACCAACTCCATTCTGTTCATTAACTCCAGAGAGTCTGCCAATACCGGTGCTTGAGAGCGTATAAGAGGCACTGCCCACTCGAGGGCTGCCCCCGATAACAATGATAACACGAGTGCCACTCGCGACTCCTCTGAGCTATATCTAGAAGGCTGAGTCTGAAATACAATTTGGCACTGTGCTAAAAAACCCCGACATTTCCCAGAGTCGCCGCTGAAACGAGGAGGAAGCTGAATTTTGGCCTCCCGTGATACATCCACAACCGGTGTGCCTAATCGCGGAATTACTACTGGATTCTGGCCGGAGAATCCCGCCGCTGATTGGGAACGGCTGTCGACCATTGCCTTAATCATGCCCTCCACATTTTGTAGTGAGGAAACGATATCAGTCTGATTATCTTGCATGACTTTTTGTTGTTGTAATAAATAATCAATGGTCGCTTTCTGTCACTCCAGTTCACTGCTTTGTTCGATACCGCGAGGATTTGCTGACGCCGTGTTCATGGCGAAATCGTACTGTAATGGTGGGTTTAGTGATTGGAGCCAATCGCAGAACCCCGGGGGTATCAATAAGTTAGACTGTAAGCCTACAGCCTAACCACAAGCTCTGAATGACAGAGAAGGGGAAAAAACAATAACCAAAAGGGTGGAACAGAAAATATCACCCAACGGGTGACTAAGTGTCACAAAGACACAAACAAACGAATAAATTAACCACCGACACCGAGTGTCCGAACGAAATAATAAACGGCTAGGAGAGCCAAATAAAGAACGAAAATGAAAACCCAAAACACAGTCTTGTTTGACTGTTTGAAAGAAACCAACTGAATACCTAAAGGTAGAAAGTTTTCCTAAATAAGGTTTCATAAAGAAGTCCTACATTTGCTAAGGAGATTCTTTGTTCCTAAAGTAAGTTCTTTGAGTAGTATCTTAAAAAAGACGCTACATACCTTACCGGCTAAATTGTAACAATGGCTTACGATTTCGCACAGAACGAAACCAGGTGCAAGAATTTATAGGGAGGTGATTAGTAATCGAAACCAGCTGGACACACCTCCCAAGATGGCGCAACACCGCCATCTGGTGGTGGTTCAGGGGAACAACCGTGACAGAGAGAAGATATTTGTCCACATGACAAAGGATGCCTTTAATGTTGCAAGAATGATTATGACTCATTTTCGACAAAAAATGAAGTTACTGCCTTTTTCCTAATAGCCGCATCTATTAATTAAGAAGCTGAATGACCTTAATGTCCACCCTCTCATTATTAGATGGTACCACTCGTTTTTAACCAATCGTAAACAACAGGTCAGTGTTAATGGTACTCTCTCCGAACCTAGAACCTTGAGTACAGGAGCCCCCCAGGGTTGTGTCAGTTCACCTGTCCTTTTCACCCTATACACTAACGAGTATAGAAGCTATAATCCGAACAACCACATCATAAAATTCTCAGATGATACTGCCATCTTAGCTTTAATGAAAAAGGATAGCGATCTATCTGACTATTATTCAGAGATACAAAGGTTTGTAAAATGGTGTAATGACAACCACCTTGTCTTGAATGTTAAAAAGACAGAGGAGATGGTGTTTGACCCCAGGGGTGTTGGCGACCACAGGCCTGTGGTCATCCACGATGAAACCATCGCACAGGTCTCCTCTTACAAATACCTTGGTGTTTTTATTGACAACTCATTAACCTGGAACACCCATGTCGACAGTCTCTGTAGCAGATTACAACAACGACTGCACTTCCTGCGTCGACTTAGAGTTCATGGTGTTGATCAAAAATGTATGTTAGTCTTTTATCAGGCAGTTTTAGAGAGCCTTATTAGATACGGCATCACAGCTTGGTTTGGTAATCTCTCCGTGCAGCTAAAGTCCAAACTAGTCCGATTGATGCAGACTGCATGGAAGATTATAGGGGTAAGACAGCACCCATCCTTACAGTCTACTTATGAACAGGCTACCCTAAGGCAAGCCAATAGGATAGTTACTGACCCATCCCATGTTCTACACGCTGAGTATCAGCTATTGCCCTCTGGGAGGAGGTTCAGAGTCCCTCGTTGCAGATTAAATAGATTTAAAAATTCATTTATCCCTGTGTCAATAAAACTTTTAAATAGCTTTTTACAACTTTTAAACAGCTTTTAAAACTTTTAAAACAGCTTTTAAAAATTTTAAACAGAGGCCAGGATGGACACTGGAGGATTTTTGTGTTGTTTTATTAAGGGATTTGTGCAGATCTTTGTATGTTTTTTGTATGTGGATGACCAGCAGGTCATTTTTGTATGTTTTTTGTATGTGGAATGTCTGTCTTTTTATGGCTGCAGCATGGGTGAAAGCCCAAGCCAAATTTTCCACTTGTGGAACAATAAAGTTAATCTTGAATCTTGAATCTTGAATTTACAGTAACTGCAAAAAGCCCTAGAGAAACCGAGAGAAACCACTTTAAGCTAGCTAGCATGAAGCAGTCAGCTAGCAATGAAGCAGTCAGCTAGCAATGAACAAGTAAAACGGTCATCAGATGCACTTGGGGTATGTAATACACAAGTGGGAGTTAGCTAGCTAACCATGTTACCTGGTGTTAGCTAGGTAATCTTAGCATAAAGCTATCATCATTTGATGATAGTACACACCTTATATATTATTTATATATGCATATTATCAATGTAGTCACATGAAATATTTCCAGTTGTAAAACATTTTTAGATAATACTTACATATCAGATGTAAAATCTTTTTGCAGTATCTTGCTGAGTGGTGAATATTGTTATTTGATATGTGTGGAGTCTATTGTGTCTGTCCATGATCCACACAGGAGAGGGTTTCAAATGGCTTGAGCATGTCTGGCACCTACCACTCACTTTCTGCAAATGCCAACCAACTACAACAGTTACCAGTAAACAATAAGTAGTTACCATGGCAACTACATGAATAAACAAACTAATAAAGCTACTTTTTAATTTACATGCACCCAACCATATTTATTTTCACAAAAAAAAGGGTTTGCGATGAGCGGGAAAGGTGGACGTGGACGTTTTTCCGCCAAGGAGTGGTTTTAGTGCAAAATAAATGCTTGCAATCGAATCATGAATCAGAATCATGAAAACCCCCTAGTTTGACCCCTCACAAGGTACTTAAGGCAGAAATAAACATTTTCAATTTTTCACAGATAAGGTTCCGGGTACCCCAACTTTCAGCAGCTGTCACGGGTTTTCCTATGGGAGTTGAATTTAAATCTTTTTATATGTGTTATTAGACACCTTTACAAACACATTGGTGAAGAAATTTCTTGGTAAGGAATTTATTCCTAGATTTTTTTAAATTTCCCTGACTATAAGGGCTTTCTTCCTTCAACCCTTCCAAAGAGCTTGTTGGTTTGCCTCCCTCACCGTGCATGGTGACAACATCCTTTCTGGAAAGTTTGCAACTGTTCCAGATGTTTGAAACTTTTTGATTATTACTTTTGATTATAACAGTGGTTAGTGGTGTGTTTATGTTGTTTTTTACCCATTATCTCACTTGCGTAGGTCAACAACCATCTGTCTCTTTTGATTTGACAGATCTTTGGCTTTCCCCATGGTGATGGATGACAAAGGGATTTTACATGTGTGTGTTACCTCATTTTTGGGGGTGGGGGGGTGCCCTTTTTTGCGCACTGGGATCGGCTGTTTCAAAGCGTCCATGAGGAAGTGGGGCCTTGCGGACAGCGCAGCATGCGATTGCGGGGAGCCTGAGCAGACTGCCGACCACATAACCCACACCTGTCCCCTGTTTAGACCACCTTCAGAGGAGGGGCTCTTTCTAGTGGGTCCAGAGACGAGGACGTGGCTGAGCGACACCAAGTTGGACATCTGAAGCCGATACACGAAAGAAGAAGAAGAAGAACCTCATTTTTATACCCTAGTGAAACAAGAAATGATGTAAGGCCACAATACACTTCCTTAAAACTGGTATTACCTTAAATAAATGAAATGTTATTGCAGATTTCTTTTTCTTTAGTTTTATTTAATCTTTAGGGGTGACAATAATTTCGACACGTTTTTCAGAAAAATAGTATTACTCAGTAAAAATAAATAGAATTTAGAATAATTGTATTAAAATAAAAGTATATTGTTTTCCCATGTTTGAGCATAATATATATTTCGTTATCTGTGTTTATTTTATACAGCTTTTTTTGTTCATCAAGGGTGCCAATCATTCTGGACCTGACTGCATGTTACAATAATAACATTACCAATATTTTATTCAGAATTTATTAAGACTCAAATTGTTAAATGCTGATTATCCTCATTTGGTTGATGGGCCCTGAATGACAGATACCAGTGAACATAAATAATACATGTAGTATGTATTACATATCAGAGGTATAAGGCTGGTATGAATAATATTTACCAATAATACCTAGGGTGGCAGAAGCCCAGTGTCACAATGTATATACTCCAACAAGCACAACTTGTGATGGGTATGTGTCCTATTCAAATGTGGCCTCTTTTACATTTCATTTGTTCTCCAGCAAAATGCTTGCTTATGTCGTTTTTTAATCATTAAATCATTGCACACCTTAATACTTAATTTCACATTTACAAAGCCTTTATATGTTCAGGGGCAAAGGTAGACTGTTATAATGATGTTACATTTAAATTATTAATGTTTAATAACTGTCCAAATATGGTCCTGCTTTCATACTGAATTACCACAGTAATAGGCCTACTATGCAATTGCTGTTTTTTAAAAGCAGTGTTTTTCAAATGTTGTGCTTTGGCTTGGAACTTGTAATTATGTATTATGAATGTATTAGAGATAAAGTAATACATAGGAAAAGAAAAATGAAAAATGATTTGCTTTGCCAACAAACAAGCTATGCTAAGTTTAGATTGAAATATATAATGTTTGGTTTATATCCATTGTCTGAAGATATTCGAATTATTAAAAGACAATGCCAAAGAGAAGTATTTACTGAAATGTATTTAAACACAGCTGACTACTAGTCACTAATGTCCCACATTAAAGGAAACATGATTTATTTTAGGGTCAAGGTTTCTTTCAAGGTTTGTGCTTGGAGGGGATATCCTTGTTTATTTGAAAGCGAACGCGAACTGCCCTTCTACAGCCCTAAGTAAATAGCATAAACACTGCATCAGCATCCTGCCATTGTGTAAGACTTCAGTAACAGTAAAACATTTTATCATATCCTATAAATACCTCTTCAGAAAGTTTTCATTACATTTTGATGGTCTGTAAGGTAGCGAAAATCATATTTTTGTATTGTATATGAGCATTCAGATATATTGTATTTGTGAACAATTCTGTCTATAATGAACACTTCATCAAACTGAAAAATTCATTTCGAGTAAAACATCAAGTTATCCCGACTTCATAGTAAAAGCTCAACGTATGAGCAAAATAAGGAATACCGACGAATATTCAAATGTTCGTAAGATCTCGCAGGCTGTCTGACACGCTATACCACTTGCGTGCCAATAGAGGGCGACCGCGGACACTACATTTTACAGCATCTCCTCCCATGTGAGACAATGGAAATGTGAGGCACACGGAAAGCCAGCGTGCAGGGGAGTGGGCATCGAACACTGCGAGGTCTGAGGAGTAGTCAATACCAGAAAACAACATGGATGAATGGCTACCTTGCTAGGAATGGTGATGTAGCTACAAGAATGCCATCTCTGCAGATCTCTCGTTTTATTTTACTCTTTATTTTCTTCGGCAACGTCTGGAAGACTTTAGCTAAATCAATTCCGGATCAGGGAACACTTGGTGAGTTTGGCGTTGAGGTTTATCATTGGCTAAGCATTTGGTGTGGCGAGTGGGAGTGCTAGCTACATTGTTTCCTACGGAACAAATTGGCATGTTAATATTTCAACATACAAGCTTCAACATGAAGGGATGCGTTTGATAGGTTCATTGTGTAACCTGCGCTTATTATACTGCAACAAGTAACGCCCGAATGCATGCAAGTTGTTGTGATTACCATTATTCCCGGTAATTCTCCGTAGCTTGCCATTTCTCAATGTACAGTGTAGAAACAAAGGATTTTTGAATGAGAAACTCCCAGTGGACCCGTGTGTAAGGTTCAAATGGCAAGAGAATGGTGGAGATTTGAATATACATTTTCAAATCTGAATTAAGCCCATACCCATGAGAAAATCTTGTATCTTGCATTTTGGCGATAAAATAATGTCAAGGACGATACGTGTTAAGAATTATTCATACTGTAGCTAACGTTTATTACGACGCTTCTTATATGACAAAATGGAATACGTAACCCTGTAAACTATATGTTGACTATCAAGTTCGGCTTTTATTATTCTTTTTTATTGTAGGATGTAAGTGTCAATATTGATCACTAAAAGCATGTGATATTTCCTATTTGTCACAATGTTTTTGTCTCGAGGACAATGTGCAACTGCGAATTGCTCCATGTGCTGTATGTTGTCATCTGTGTATTTTATGTATCCTGCTTACATTTAATATTGTAGTAATATGAAGTAAAACATTGTAGTACTACCCACATAATTAATCATTTAAAATGATTGATAATGAATTTACTCCAACGTTAATTGAATACAGCAACTTCATCATTTTGATTCTTCAGAAATCCAGGTTAGTATTAGAGGTTAGTATTACAGTATAGCATGGTATAATATATTATTTTGATACTATTTTATTATGGCACTACAAAACTAAAGTACACTTGTATTGGCTAACAATATGTCCTCTATAAAAATCTATAAAAGAAATGAAAGATCTTTATCTTTTAAATCAATGAGTATCATTTCTGACCTCAGCAAGAGGTCTACAAGAAGCTTTATGCTAAGATTAAAAAATCTGAGTTGACTAGACTGTAAGACTGGTTACAATGGAATGATCCACATGTCAGTTTCCCACACTGGACATTTCCCACATGACTTCCTGAATGCTCTAGATTGCCTTTAGCCCCACTCAGCCCCACTGCATACTTCTCAACTCACAGTCACGGCACAAACTGGATTTTATCTATGTTTGAGTGCTTGGATATCTAATGTGGGACGTCTTCGTTGTGCCCAATCATACCTGAGGTATCTTCACATGAGACATAAAGTATCTTAAAAGCTCAGAAGAGCTTCAGGGTGCCATGGCATAGATTCTACAAGTGTGTGGAACTCTATTGGAGGGATGCAACACCATTCTTCCAAGTCATATCCCATCATTTGGTGTTTTGTTGATGGTGGTGGAAAACGCTGTCTTAGGCGCTGCTCCAGAATCTCCCATAAGTGTTCAATTAGGTTGAGATCTGGTGACTGAGATGGTCATGGCATATGGTTTACATAATTTTCATGCTCATCAAACCATTCAGTGACCACTCGTGCCTTGTGGATGGGGTATTGTCATCCTGGAAGAGACCACTCCCATCAGGATAGAAGTGCTTCACCATAGGATGAAGGTGATCACTCAAAATGGCTTTGTATATATTGGTGCTTACCTTGCCCTCTAAGGGGTTGAGTGGACCTAAATCATGCCAGGAAAATGCACTCCACACTCTAACAGAGCCAACAGAACCCTTCATTTACCCCATTGTTTCTTTATTTTGTCATTTATGTTATGTTATTTTAAATCAGAAAGTCATTATTCATGACACTTTAACTCAGCAATTACTAGTGCACCACCTTATGGTTAGCAATTTGACTGTAGGTTTGGCGCATTGTAATGAGTTTAATCAAATATCAAGTTTGGTTTGGTAACATTTTTTATTTGGGAACTGTCACGGTTTTACCTTGCTCAGCCGCTGGAGGGCGCCTGACCATGCGATGGCTTGTTTTCTTTGGTTTTGTGTCAGGAATCATTGTTATAGCCACCTTCCTTATATGGTCTTTCGTCGGTGTGTTTTCCGATCACGTCCAGCTGTGGATTATCAGTGCTCATTCCGCCTCCTATTTAAGTTCTGCGTTTTCGTCACACAAACGCTTCTGTGTAAACCATTATTACGCTCTAGCCGGTACTTCTAACTAAGGGTTAGTTTTCCACTCTGTGGTCTCTCAGTTAAAGAGAGAAGGTACTTCGTTTTTACTTCTAACTCAGGGTTAGTTTTCCACTCTGTGGTCTCTCAGTTAAAGAGAGAAGGTACTTAGCATTATTTCAATCAAAGGGTTAGCTTACCACTCTGTGGTTCTCTCAGTTAAAGAGAGAGGGTATTATTTAGTTATCTTTACTCTTTGTTTGTCGGGGCTATTGTTCCCCAGAGCTAAACTATAGCTATTTGTTTTCAACGCACCTCGTTGAGGAGCGTCCGCCCTACTAGGGTTGTTTCTGTTGGGTTTATTCCCGTAGAGTTTGTCCCGGGGTTTTCTTTTGTTTCCCCGCTCCTTAGTCTGTTCTCAGATTTAGTGGCTGGTCGCTTCCGTCCAGCTTTTAGATACCCGTGAAATCTGCGTGTGGCTCTTCCACCTTCGACCCACACTACAGTAACACCATTATTTAGATATAATTATATATGATTGCAGAATGGAATGGGGTATTATTAGATTTCCTCCATTCCAATTACAACTTATTTAGCCAATAGACAGCTCTTCATATACTGTTGCTAAGGGCAACATATTTTCATATTTGTGAAACTAGATAAGAGATACAAAAGACAAGCTGGTAGCCACCTTTACATGAGCACCAAACTCTGCACATACCTGGCTCCATCTCTATTGGATGTCTTCCTAGTACACATCAGGTTCACCCCAATTTCTTGAAATTAAAGTGCAATAAATCTGAGATTATATGGATCCCTATCACATTTTTAAAAGGCTGATCAGCTGGGCTTGTCTTAATGTATGCACCTCTGTCTTTTTTTAGAAAGAGTGTTTTATCCACTTGAACATTACACTCTATACCATTGCATGTTTGAGACATTATAAAATGACTGACCATGAATCCACCCCTTTATTACATATAGATTATTTCAATAAAGAAGAGACTTCTTCAGCCCCAGTTCTGAGCATCAGCCAGTGTGGAAGCACCTCACTCCTGTTTCTTTGCGATGTATCATTGGCTATACAGTAGGGTGTACAGTAGGATTAACTTTAAAAGACAGATCTTAGGACACAAGGCATTGAACGGTTTGGCCTGCACACCCTTGCCCTACAAGAGTACATCTCTGTTCACAGCTCACTGTAGCAGATGCTGGCTACTCTCTGCTTCCTAAAGCATCCAAAACTACTCTTAAAGTGATTGAGCTTTGCTGGATTCTGTCTAGGCAACATATTTTCAAGACTGGTCAGAGGTAAAAACTGTTGCCACTTTTAAAATCAATATAAAGTCATATCTTTATAAAAAATTGGCTCTGAACAATTGATTGTATTGATTTAACCATGCTATGGGTGTTGGCTCACTTAGGCCACAGTCTGACTGCACAAGTTACACATGAAGCATCCTCCTCCAACTCAATGTCTGTGCTAGCTTAACTGATGGACTGCACGTGAAAAAGCAGCAGTGGGCATCACATGTTTTGGATCACACATCATTGTCTGCGCTCTCCCGAATTAACAGAGGAGGTTACTGCAATGAGCACAAAAACAATTGCACAATTGGGCATTCCAAAATTGGAGGAAATAGGGGTCAAATTATATTTTAAAATGTATTATTGTTGTTATCAAAATGTTCCAGAATATCAATCCAAGGCCACAATTAAATTCCCTATTCCACTGAATGAACCCAGGAGGAAATGTTCATCATGGTACTTCAGGTTTTTGGGGATCTACAAGCACAACAACTGTCTAACATTTTCTCAGTCCCTAATACATCCTGAAGAGGAATTGCTTTGAAGCCAAACGTGCCTACTTCAATGAAGTGAGGAAACAGATTGGGGAGGTTTTGGCCTTATAGACTCAGATTGAAAGAAGCTGGGCTTCACAGAAATATACAGAGATTTGTGCTATATTAAGTGTTGGAGTGACACAAATTCTATTTTCTTCTGACCAAACATTGCAGATTACAGTAATATCTAATTCATTCAGCACTCTTGTTAATTGAATGCCCTAAAATGGAAATTAATATTTTGTGACAGAAGAAGAGAAAATTAAGCAAGAATTAAAAAGGACTGAATGTCTATTCCCCAGAGTTTTTGCTTACAGCTTTACATGCTTTCTGCCCCATTATTAATATTGCAGTTCATATAAATGATTTGATTGACCATTGTAGAAGAATCAATGGATTGCTTCCTTTAAAAAAATGTGAATGCATTATAATTCAATGTGATTGGTTAATAACCATGTGTTGGTGTGTATTATCCCTAATACCTTTTCATGTATAATGCAGTCAATAGCAAGTAGTTATTATACATATTGGCTATACAGTTGTAATGATGTATATTGTTGTTTTATATTTATTATTCTAAGTTCAGAATGCATATTAGTGTATGTAATTTGGCCAAGTAGCCATTCTATAAATATTCATTGGTTGTTTTTAATACACAATGAATTTTGTATGTGTAGAGCTGTTCATTGTTAAACAATGTGTTTGCTTAACAGGGAGAAAACACAAAGTAATACACAGCTGTAAGATCCTGAAAACAAAGGAGTTGTGTGCAGTCAATAGAACAACATATTTTTTCAGCATGCTATAACCCTTGTATAACTGCGAGTATTTCAATTCAAGGTTTGAGACTTGAGTTTTGCCAAGCCATTATTGCCCTTAAGGAGGTGATATGTACCAGACAATTTCTCTTTTTTTACATACAATTTGAAATTCCATAAAGATTAAAAGGTTTGAGTGTATACCTGTTTTAATATGAATATGTTTTTGTTACCCGTCTGTGAGCGCTCATACGGTTATTTTTCTCCCAAACTGAAGAACGTTAATCGAGAGTGAAGCAGAGCATAACAAATGCGGTGCGATCTGTTGCCGATACGTCAGCACACATGAGGAATAGCCATGCTCCTTTGGAAAGCCAGCACCTTCATAGTGTTGCGGATCTTCTCCCTTTGTGGAACCAAGTCAGCACCGGCGAAGTAACAGACTGGTGACCACTTTCCAATTGAAAAGTTTGAAAAGGCGCTGCGACAGCATGTACCCAGCAAATCTCAACTCAGTAGCTATAAGTGAGGGTTTAAGTACCCTTGTCCGAGGTGTCACAGTTGCCAAGTGTGCACATCCCTGGCAGGGAATACATGTCGCACCCAGACATCCCGGAGGCACCCATTTGGTATACTGCTTTTACATATCCTTACAGTTAACAATTTAATTGATGTTACCATTTGTAAGGGCTGCTGTGGAGAATGTGTGTGTAAATGTGTACTAGAAATGAAGATAAAACAAGAACCGTTTAATTAGAATAAAACAATCAATGAGGGTTATACTAATTCTAAATTTCATACCTCAAACCTATCATTCCCCCATTTTGTATTGGTGGTGGTGTAGCATCCCAACCACCATTATTTAGATTCTATTAATTCTACCATTTGCAAGAGAATTGGTCAGATTGGAATAAGTCACATCATAATGCACATTATTGATTAAACTACGCAACCTACAGTACACACAAAGAACTAAAACTAAAGTTACAATACTAAGTCCCCAAATACACTAAGATATTGCCACCCAGAGCCACCCCCAAGGAACACTACTCCCGCCAAGTTTAGTACCTATTAGCCATTGGGTCACAGTCGTTGCCTTTTTAGCTTCACTATGGTAATGCCCGTCAGCACGGAGGGAAGCATCAGTGTACAGCATCTAGCATGTGCATCTTAGCTGGAGGGCATACTCATATATGGCCTTCGGAGTGGGGCAACCATCCTCTTCCAGTCCTGTAGCAGTTCTATTCCAATTAATATTAAACATCTCGTGTACTTTAATTGCCTCTTCCCGACCCATTCCTGTATCAACCCACACCCTTACAAATGAATACACCACATCCATTACCTTTCACAACATTACAACATGGACCTTCTACTAAGTTACCAGGGTTTTGTAAACCCCAGAGATGACACTCAGTCATCCTCCAAATCTCCTTGTTGCACTGCATGGAATCCCATCCGGTGCGGTTGATATCTGTGAGTCCATCCCTGGTCCAGCTGCAGCCTGCAGGGTTGGTGCACATTCTTGTACTGCGGATGCATGTGTCTGCCTGGAGACACACGACAAGAGAAATGGCCCCCAGGATCCAGAAGGGTAGACGGGGATTACTGTGCCCCATGTTGGGTCTCACCCTTGTATTTCTTTAATCAAGTAATGTGGATCCACACTGGAATTCCAGTCACTCTAACAGCTGATGGGGTCATGAGCAGAACAGTGTATGGTCCGGAGCAGTTGGGATCAAATGTCTTCTTCTGATATGTTTTCACCAGGACCTGGTCTCCAGGTTCAACTATGCAAGTTTCCTCTTTGTCCTCAGCTGGGTCAGGTTCAGTTCTGTGATCCTGTGAGACACACTGGGACAAGAGTCTGCAATATTCAACTAAACGGTCACCCATTACATGCAATTCACCACCACCAATACACAAATCACCAGGAGTCCTCATAGGTCGACCTGTAAGCATTTCAATGGGTGAAAATGAATCTGGATTAGTTGGCCCTGCTCTCATAGAGAGGAGCACCGCTGGTAGTTGTGTCACCCTGTCTTTTCCTGAAATGGAGAACAATTGCTTAGTTAGTTTGTTCTTCAAAGTGCAGTTTGCCTGCTCAACCATCCCCGAGCTCTGAGGGTGGGAGGGGCAGTGAAATGTCTGCCTAATACCCATTGCGCAACACACTGTTTTCATAACTTTACCAGTAAAATGTGTACCCTGGTCACTGTCGATGTAGCAGGACAATCCCCATTGTGGGGTAATCTCTGAAAGCAGCAATGGAGATACATCAGTTGCAGTGGAATTAGCCACTTGAAATGTTCCTACCCATTTCGCGAAATGATCAATGATTATCAAAATATGTTTCTTTCCTCTACAGCTAGGTAGGGCCAATGAAATCAATCTGCAATTGTGCAAATGGTTGCGTGGGTCGGGGCTGTTGTCTCATTTTAGTCTTAAAGGTGGGTCCTGGGTTGCATCGAGCACAGGCTATACACCTGCAAACATAATCATAAACATTAACATTTAATTTTGGATGCCACCATGTTTGTGCCATTCTGTGTCGCATTCGTTGTGCTCCGTCATTACCTAGTGAGTGATACAATTGAATCATAGTTCCCATTAAGGCCTTAGGCAAAACATAGCATTTTCAGTGCCCCTCCAAATGTTGTCTTCCCATAATTTCCCACCATTCTCCATCCACAACCATTTCTCAGCTCTAAGTGCTGCATGTTGTCTGCACAGCTGCCACAGAGGCAACTTTTCCTTCGATGGCTGCAACCTTTGCTCACTCATCTGCCTTGCTGTTACCCTCTGTATGAAGATCAGTTCCATTGGTGTGGGCCTTCACTTTCAATATTGCCACATGTCTTGGTTTCTGTATTGCTTCATGTAGTCTCTTCACTACTCCCCCATTTTGTATTGGGGCTCCTGTGCTAGTCAGGAGTCCCCTATTCACCCACAAGCTCAAGTAATCATGTACAGTCAGTACATCTAATCACTCTTCTTAACTGGCCAAATAGGACAATTACATTTTGACTGAGTTTCAACAATGATCCCTCTATTTTTTAACTCTTTAATTGTTTCTCTGATGGGCTCCAAAGTTTCAGGTTTTGTTGGGTAGGGTTTAGTAGGAGGGGGCAGGGCAGCATCATTACTATTTGGAGCATACACGAGAGGTATCACCGTACTATTCTTATCAGAGAGAATTTGCATAGAGGGGGAATCCCCCAGATTCAACTGGCACCGTAGTTCATTTAGCATGTCCATGCCAATTATAGTTCCTTCGACTTGCGCTGTACTGTAATACATTCTACCCATCCAATATTGATGTTTTGTCTCAAAAATCACTGGTTTTGTTAAACGAGCTCTGACTAGAGTTCCTGTGTGAGCTGTAAACCAGGAATGTTGTTAATCGATACAAATGATCCCGTATGTACACTACCGTTCAAAAGTTTGGGGTCACCTTCCATCTGGACTATGGCTAATTGGGCACTCCTTCATTCTTCAGCAAGATAACGACCTGAAATACACCTTGAAGTTGTGCAAGAACTATCTGCTGAAGGAGGAATGTGAACAACAACTCAAACTAAAGACCTGGCCTGCCCAGTGTCCAGACCTTAATCCCATAGAACTTGTATGGGACAAACTGGAAAGGAAGAGTCAAAGCAAAGCAACCCACAAGTTTCTCTGGGAATTGCTGCAGGATAGCTGGGAAAACATGTCGGGTGATTTCCTGCTAAAACCTATTAACCGAATGGCCACTGTTTGTGAGGCTATTCTCACGCCAAAGGGTGACTATTTTGAGGAATCCAAGATTCAATTTTCAATATAATTTTCTTGAACATTTCTTTGATGTTCATTTCCTTCATTGTTACATGTGTTTTTTGTCATTTTAAAGTATTTACAGAAATGTATACGATGTAAAGCATTGTCAATTATGAGATAAAAATAGTTTCCAGCAGGTGACCCCAAACTTTTGAACGGTAGTGTACCCTCGCTTTAAGATATGGTCCTTTATGCAAATCATCAGCACCTGTTGCAAAGAGGGCCGAAAAGCCCTATTCACTAGCTTGTAGTGATCTCACTAAGCGAGCGAATTCTTCCTTTGTCATGTCCTCTATCTGGGTATTCTTAATTGAGGAATCCTTTATTTTCTTTGGTTCAGGGCAATCCCTAGCCCAATGTCCTA
This sequence comes from Aldrovandia affinis, assembly GCA_029706075.1. Taxonomy (NCBI): domain Eukaryota; kingdom Metazoa; phylum Chordata; class Actinopteri; order Notacanthiformes; family Halosauridae; genus Aldrovandia; species Aldrovandia affinis. The sequence goes on along the minus strand of JAINUG010000013.1, from coordinate 8,687,945 downwards.
TTTTATGACAAGTTATACAGCGGTTTTCCATTCCCCCTCCCTTCATGTAACATTTTGCTCTGCTATGCACAGACTTTTTGCAGTTAGCGCATGTTGGTTGCGCTGGTGACATTGGGGCGTATTTATGCCTTTTCTTAGACTTTGATCTCAGTCCCTCTCTGCCTTCCTCTTTGCTCTTAGTGGCATGCCATTTGGTTAAATGCGCAGCCCATGCCAATAGGTCACTGCAATCTCTTGGAATATAGCCAATCTCTCCAGCTTTGTCTTTAAAAATGGGAACACTACCATCAATTACCACACACAAAAAACACCATCGTCTCTACTGGGTTTATTTACAGGATTACCATAAACTGAATACAGTTTGAATTTCTCTTCAACGTATCTCTCAAAAGGCTCATTCTCACCTTGTTCCCTAGCAGAGAACACAGAAAACAGGTTAGATCCTGTACCTAGGGCTTGCATTACAACTCTTTTAAATATTTCTACAGCAAAACCCATCGCCTGGGTAGACTCAAACCTCATTGTAGCCCAGGCTGAATTTCAGTCATTTTCATTCAGACTTGGCTAAACTGTTTTGGTACATTTAGCTCTAGTAAGAGTATACACATCAAAGGCATGCAGACCACCCACGGCCATGTACTGTTCTATCTTACTCCAAAATGCTAAATTTGGGTCCTGTTTCTGCAAATCAGGTAACTCTTTAACCATAGTTCGTAAATCAGAGGGGCTAACCCCGCTTTCTAACAGGGGGCGATACTAGGCGACGAAATCACCCAGTGGGCGTTGCCCACGCTTGAATGGCTTCCTCAAAAATGCTTCCGACGTGCTTACAAAATTTTTGCATGGTAAACGAATAGTTCATCATAGATTTTGAGAATCTTTATTATAAATATTAGTTGGCTAGCAGTATTGTTTCCTTCAATCATGAACCGCAAACTCAAACTCAGAAGGCTTTTTACAATTGTGGCCATTTACTTGCGCTGGAAACGGCTCGCAATTTGTCTCCTGTACCGACGTGCTTACAACATTTTTGCATGGTAAACGAATAGTTCATCATAGATTTTGAGAATCTTTATTATAAATATTAGTTGGCTAGCAGTATTGTTTCCTTCAATCATGAACCGCAAACTCAAACTCGGCGGCCATTTACTTGCGCTGGAAACGGCTCGCAATTTGTCTCCGGTACGTTTTTCCAAACGTACCCATGCGATAAGAAATTGCCTTTTAACCAACACAAACATTAAATAAGATGTATGTAGGCCATATAAGTTTAGCTAGCTATAAATATTTATGCTTTTACGATTAAATAACGTATGGCAGTACTGCAGACCGCTGTTATCAGTTTATCCTCATTCATGTTGAAGTGTCGGAACTAGGAACCAAATTTCGGTGTTATGTTGGTTCCGCCTGGAAGGTAAAAACAGCAACACATGAATTTGATTGGCTCTTACCGGGCGATATCGCCCGAAAGTTCAGAATTTTCAACTTTTCTGTGTCGCCGCCACGGCCAATCGGTCAATCACCGGAAGTCGCTCACTCTCATAGAGAATCAATGCATTTCCGGCAGCTCGTCGCCGAATCGCCCCCTGTTAGAATGCGGGGTAAGAGGGATGTGTTTTAACACTGTGACCATTGCAGTTGTGGGATAGGAATTGTGTCAATAGCCACAGGTGCTGATGAGGGTTTCACAGAATTCCTTGATAGGTTGGTGCATAAGGGGGTTTTTCTTGTTGCATTTAGACTGCTGTTTCATTCTCTTTACATCTCCCTGACATTGCTTTAACTTAATGCAATATTCAGTTAATTCTGTAGTCAGCTCCTGTAGCTGTTTATCATACTCTGACTTTTGTTTTTGCCACATCATTGTTGTGCTTTCGTAAGACAACACAACACACATTACAGCTTCTTTCCTTTTTTTCATAAAATTATTATGGTTACTCCACCACTCACTCATAGAAAACTTAACATATCATTCTATATTCCCGATCCAGCAATCGATAACACTTAAAATATTTGTAGATTTATTCTGAAGAACTTTACAACTAGTACAAAGGTATTATAAATACTTAATAATACTCACCCTCAAGTTGATTATCATTGATCCAACTGGGAGATGTTTCCTATCCCATCCTTGTCCCTTTGTGGAACCAAGTCGGGACCGGCGTAGTAACACACTGGTGACCACTTTCCAATTGAAAAGATTTTATTACAATGCGCAAGGGGAGATTCACGAAGGTGCTGCGACAGCGTGTACCCAGCAAATCTCAACTCAATAGCTGTAAGTGAGGGTTTAAGTATCCTTGTCTGAGGTGTCACAGTTGCCAAGTGTGCACATCCCCAGGGAATAAACATTGCACCCAGACATCCCAAAGGCACCTATTTGGTATACTGCTTTTACATATCCTTACAGTTAACAATTGAATTGATGTGACCATTTGTCCCTAACAATGTGAGGGCTGCTGTGGAGAGTGTGTGTGTAAATGTCTACTAGAAATTAAGATAAAACAAAAACAATTTAATCAGAATATAATAATCAATGAGGGTTATACTAATTGTCATACCTCAAACCTATCAATAGGAAGCATATAATCAGCAGGTTCTTCATGAAGCGCTAAGTGCCAAGCTCCATCCAATCTGCATTCATCACATCACAAGCTTGTGACTGAGGAAAACAAACCATGGGAAACTGGTACTTAATTCTCTTAATGATCATGCTCTATATTAATTTTTGTCTTGACACAGTGATTTGAGGATTTGCGCACCGACTGTTCTTCAAGCCATTAATCGCAGTGTTCTGTGAACCGTGTCACAGTGTCACGTGTCTCACAGAAGTGAGAACTGGGAACAAGGAGCCTGACATGAGATTCATTTCCCCACGAAACAGCCTGCTGCAAATGCAGGGACTTGTCATGTCCACAGAAAACGTAATGCTAATATAATAAAAATGTGGTCCCACGTCCCTGCATATGGTGTTGCAGCAAGATGTCTTTCCACCAGGAATTGAAGGGCTTACTTCCTAAACCTGTTAAGTCAATTTTTGCAAAAAATGGGTTCTGAGCACCACCTGCAACTACATATGGCAACGCATGTTTCTGCTGTAAATTGAGCGTTTAAAGCGGTTTAGTCCCATAGAAGCCGCCCATAAAACTATTGTGTTGTTTCCAAAAGCGATTAAGTCCCACCTGGTTTCATTTCCAAAACCTGTTAAAGTCGATAACCAATAGCGTGAGGTTTTCTGTCAGTCTGCTTTGGATAACAAGTCCGTGGATGACGGGAAGATGAAAATGTGACATGGTTATTTGACTATGGCAATGATGCGTGTGTTTAGATTGTGTTAACATAAACAACCATTAGCATTATTGTTTACACATCTGCTTATCGGTTTCTGTGATATCATTATCAACATTTTAATTTTTTCGTTTTAGTTGTGTTCCTTGCAAAATAATATGTCTGCAGTCTGAAGTCAGTATTATGTAGTTTTTAGTTTCTTTTTCCTACAACATTTACTATTTCTCTATTCCAATGTACGTTTTAACAGTTCTGCCAATACAAAAGACTGTACTCTTTATGTTTCGTTCAGACAACAAAATGTTGAAAATAAAGTAAAAGTTTTCTAAGCAACTTGTTTTTTACCGGTGCCAACATCATTTTAGAGCTCTTATAACCGTTGTCTTTGTGTTATATCATCCATCTATTATGCCACAATACTATAAAAATATAGTCCAGTAAGCCAGAGTGACAGGAAAATTGAGTAAGAACAAATAACACATGCATAATGCTTGGTGTGAAACTCATGGTAATCGCGATGAATGAATTTCATGACATTTTGGCACAAAAAGTGACAAAATAATAAGAACAAAGAAGAGTAGATTTCAAAAACACCCTTTATTTAAATAGTCTGCCATGGTAACCAAACATAGTTTTCATAAAATGAACATTGCTGTTAGTGGTAACAACTTTTCAGAAAAATGCGTTTTTCTCCTTACAAGCAAAATGGACTTAACAGGTTTAGGAAGTAAGCCCTTCAATTATTCTGGGCCTATCAGCCGAAGTCAAAAACATCTCTCTTGAGTGTTTCCTCTATGTCCCACCACAGGTCGGGTGCTATGCATTGTGATCTATCAATGGCAAGCCAGGGGCAGTAGAGACTGTTAACCAGCCTATCTATGGGCAGATCCTGCTTAATTGGCTTCAGTCACAGACCGTTCTAAGAAGCCTCTTGTGCACCAACACTCCTTTTGTCCAACAGAGCACTGGCTGGCCTACTTAGAGGAAGTCTGGCTCGCACAAGGACAGAGAAAACACCACTTGAATTGGGGGGAAAAGCAATGAACAAAAACATTTTCTGAATGAAAGCCACAAGTCTTTTGTTGTTTACCATTTTGGGGAAGAAGTATGTTTTAATTTTCATTGGTGTAATCTTGCCTGGCGTTTTTTCCTTGCCATGTCTGTAAAGTAACGCCTAGCTTTAGAATTTGATCTGGTTTAAGAATACATTTCTAAAACTAGGAAAAGTATTGCGAAAGATTACTTGGACTGTGTGCTGCACAAATGTATGTGCAGGTACAATACAGGATGAAGACATTAGTACACTGTGACCCCTCTCCCAGAGCTGCAAGGCATTCATATCACTATTTGGGATGTAACACTAACAATTACAACCACAAACCTCTGTGACTGGGAAGCTAATAGAAGGTCATCCGGTAGTGATAACCTAACCCATGTACGTCAGATACCACATTGTACTGCTCATCACACCTATAGCACACTCTTTTACCCCCCCCAACCTAGGGAGCAGTGCAGATCACAGCTTGGAACATATAGTCTGGAAGGAAAACACTGATATCTGAGTGCCTCTCCCCTTTCCTTCAAGCTAATGGTTTCACATTGAAGCTGCAGGCTACACAGCATAGGACCCAGTTTGAGGAGGGCGTTAGTATGAGACCTCCAAGGTTGAGGGTGGAGAGAGAGCATCCTGGCCCCCTACAGCTACTGCACAAAATCAAGCCATGGCCAGGTTATTGTTATTGTTCCCACTCCTGAAATCATCCAGTCATTCAATTGTGCTGTGTCATTGTGTGACTAAGCAGTTCACTTGAATTACAGAATTTCTTCATAGAAGTGGCTCTTTATCCATTCAGTAGTGTGACATCTATTCAAATGGATAGCGTGATAATGTTCTGAAATGTGTCACTCATGTGCTTGCTTATTGTTCTCAGGAATTCTGGAAGATTGAAGATGATTGTTCTATACATACTCTTTATAAACAGTCGGAATGGCACATATTCCTCAGGCAGTGAGAAACGGTCTTGTGATTATGGTTGTTGCTTTTAATTAAATCCTAAAATAGCCTGATTGAGATAATTAAAGCATAAAATAGGTTGAATCCACTTCATTTGCAGGAAGGAAATATGCTGAGCCCATGTCACTAAGCAAGGCATATTAATTATCCTCCATTATTACGGTTTTTAATAAAACATTTCCTGTTTTTCTCCCAATTTAGTAGCCAATTATACCCTCTATTTATTTTGATTCGCCCGCTCCCACGAATTCACCGCCCGGCCTCCAGGTCGAGCCAATTCCTTGAGGTCAGCGATGATCCGCAAAGCACCAGTCAATGTGAGTGTGATAGGCTGCTACGCAATCCGAGGCCTCCATTACTGGAGTTTTTAAACTAAGAATCGGGAGAGAAATTATCAGACAACCTCTGATGCTCCTCTCGACCAGCTGAAACTAATCATCCCAACAGGTATAAAATCACCACATACCTTTCTCCAATCATGCTAAGCTGTTTTTGGCATCCCACCTTCATTTAAATTTTTCCTTTTTTCTTTTGTTGTGGTCCTGTAAGGGGGGGAGGGGGGTCCAACAACCTTATCCTACAGCCAGGTGTGATCCTGCCTCCGGACTCTAAACCCAAGAACCAAAACACAACCCACTTATACTAATACTATTTCCCACACATCAATAAAACTTTCTGCCTCAAATACATACTCTGGTTGTATGAGTATTTCTTACCAATGAATCTTCATTATTGCCTGCACAACCCCATTGCAGTCATTTGTAGTGACCTTAATCTTAAATACAGATTACTTGCCTTCTAAGTTTGGTTTTCGGCACTAAATTAACTATTAATAATTAAATAAACATCTTCTGCAATTTACATGATTTGATTGATTGACAATTTGAATTAAAAATGCACTCTGGTTTCCTGTCATATCTAGCTTATATGCTGTGGATTATGTTATTCATCTGAATCAAGAACAGATATTGAATCCAAAAGCAGATTCAAACTTCATCTGACAGGACAGTGAATGAGTAGCTACTGCTTCAATAATATCTAATGAAAGTAGGCACACTGCTTGTGAATGAAAGATGACATCACACTCTATCTTAAGCTTTCACATTGAGCTCCAAGATTCAAAGAACTTTCACCCTGAGTCACATTTTAATATTCCCCTAAAATGACCTTGCCTAACAAGTAAAACCTTTTTTTTTTTTAATGTACCCTCCTAGTGGTAAATTCAGGTATCCACTAACCTTTGTAATACATTAATTAGTCCAATCATGGGGGTCCAATATCCACACGTATAGATGAAAGAAATTAGAGGATCTGTGCAGTGTCCGTGATGAATGGAAGAACGTCTTCTGGAAAGGTTTTACTATTGCACGTCTTTCACAAGCAAACCTCCGGTGACATAATTTGTGGGCAGTGTGTCAGTGTTGTAAGATGTCTAGATGTCTGTACGCTTAAATTTTACTGATATAACCATACCATGGCAAATGTAGTCTGCTGCAAATTATTTTTAGAAAAAATTTGAATATCATTATTATGCAAAGGAACACAGCTGTAAAATTTATGTAATGTAATGCAGTTAGGTATACTACTGTATAAATGGTCTACTGTACAGACAAGTTTATGATTGTACGGCTACAGGTAATATTATTTTTATAAATTTTGTTTCCGATTTTTCTCAGTTTTTCTTAAATCATTTGGAAGCGAATTATACCCTCTATTTATTTCGATTAACCATCCCCCACGAACTCGTGGGGCAAGCTACTCTCCGAGGCCGGAGATGATCCACCGTCTTCAAGACGGAAGTCACCGACCCCCTTTCTGGAAACACCCCTACAGTTTGTGTCGACCACCCTCCCCCCTCCCTCAGGAGCAGACAGCCAAATGCCACCCCCGATCGGGGCTAACAGCCAGGGCCGGTCTGGCAGAGACAGGTTTCCAACTGCATTCCCGCAGCTCACACTCATACAGGACCAGCCAAATACGGGTGCATTAGACCGCTACGCTATCGGCCAGCCCTACAGGTCATATTCCGTCTCATCCTCTCATTTCATCTCTAGTATTGCTTAAACCATCGGTTTGCCGCAGCTGTGTACATTTTTTAGTGCCTTTTTTGTGGCCAGCCTTGATAAACTGCATGAGGTGGTTTGTGTGCAGTTACCTGCACATTCTCCTCCTAATGTTTTATATTGGGCTCCCCAAAACACATATGCATTAAGATTAACTTGCAAAATTCTGCAGCCTTCTGCTTTTTATCACATTTCATCTATGCCAAATGCAGTTGTGTCAGTAAATATGGACAGGCACTTGACAGCAGGCTCCCCCCCCCGGCTTGTTGCGCTGTATCCCCAGCCAGCAGGGCCTGCTGCCGCTGGAGTTGGTCTGTTTATATGCAGACAGAGGAGGTCCTGCTGAGCCCTTCCAGCTGGGGCAGGGGGAGGAGGTTGATATGGGGTGATTTATCTCCTGAAAATTGTCTCCTGGCCCACAGCACTCCTGCTTTGGACATTAATCAGGGGGGAGCAGCGGCTTTCCACTGCCATATTTTCAGAGCAGTTGGGGGGCAGTGCAGTCCAACAGCTGATCAGAGGGGGCTAAGCCGAGCATCTCTAAGCACGCTGATCCATCACGTCTGTTCTCCCACAGCATGGACGCTCAGACTGGGGTGCAGCCGGTCCAAACACCTCACAATGTCTGCACAGGTCTGTTATACGAACACCTCACAATGTTTGCACAGGTCTGTTATACGATCTTAGGGGGGGTGTCCGCACAGGTCTGTTATATGATTTGGGGGGGGATCTGCACAGGTCTGTTACACGATCTTAGGGGGGTGGGGGTGTCTGCACAGGTCTGTTACAAAATCTTAGGGGGTTGGGGGGGTGTCTGCAAAGCTCTGTTATACGATTTGGGGGGGACTTCATCCAAGCAACCTCATAATCCCAAATAAGCAGGCTGCTGTATCCTGACTTGAGCCTTCCTTCGCCTAAAACAGGAAAGTTCAAGCTCCAGCAGTATGAATGATTGAGCTGTAGGTGAGCAGTATGAATGATTGAGCTGTAGGTGAGCAGTATGAATGATTGAGCTGTAGGTGAGCAGTATACATGATTGAGCTGTAGGTGAGCAGTATGAATGATTGAGCTGTAGGTGAGCAGTATAAATGATTGAGCTGTAGGTGAGCAGTATAAATGATTGAGCTGTAGGTGAGCAGTATGAATGATTGAGCTGTAGGTCAGCAGTATGAATGATTGAGCTGTAGGTGAGCAGTATGAATGATTGAGCTGTAGGTGAGCAGTATAAATGATTGAGCTGTAGGTGAGCAGTATAAATGATTGAGCTGTAGGTGAGCAGTGTGAATGATTGAGCTGTAGGTCAGCAGTATAAATGATTGAGCTGTAGGTGAGCAGTATGAATTATTGAGCTGTAGGTGAGCAGTATGAATGATTGAGCTGTAGGTGAGCAGTATACATGATTGAGCTGTAGGTCAGCAGTATAAATGATTGAGCTGTAGGTGAGCAGTATGAATGATTGAGCTGTAGGTCAGCAGTATAAATGATTGAGCTGTAGGTGAGCAGTATGAATTATTGAGCTGTAGGTGAGCAGTATGAATTATTGAGCTGTAGGTGAGCCCACCAAAAGCATATACTACTGTTGGTGTCCCTGAACAAATTATTCTCCCCAGGGAGCCTTAATTTTCTTAGTTAGTTGAAACCATCCAAGCACCCTTTTGTCACAAGTAAAGGGCAAATTTGAAGTGGTAAGAACAGCAGGCCAGAAACACAGGTTTTTGAGTGTATTTATTATGGAGCTCACAGTCTGAGATAGAGGTGCTGAGCCAACTCTATGGCTAGCGGATGCTCATGCTCACTGCTTTAGAAAAGCCTCTAACAGGAACATCCTCCTTGGAAGGTTTCCTGCCATTGTCTGACAGCATTTCCACACCAACAGACTATTTTCATTGGGTTTAAAAAAACAACAGTTATATTCCACTATAGTTATCCACTATGCCTCCTGCTGCATGATCGCCTAGCTTGTTTTGATTTCAGTCACATCGACTGGCAATTCTACTCGACAAGGGTAAAAATCCTTAAGCACCTGTGGGCCCTGTCCAAATCATTTTCTTTCACCAGTTCCATTACGGAAACACAGTGTTACACTCAATCAATGTATTGGCAATGGCTTTTATTGTACTTTAATAATAATAATAATAATACATTTCATTTGTTATTTACCTTTCAAGAAACCCAAGGTTGCTGTACAGTGTGTTACGTGCGGTAAATGCAGACCTGGACCCAAAAGCGGACTCGACACGGAGATGGTAATTGCGCTCCGCTCAGGAGGCGTTTAATCACGGAACAAATAAAAGTGACGGAAACAAGCCGTCCAAAACAAACAGGCAAGACAGGAAAGCCGTGCGGCTAAATAAACGAGAAACAGGGAAACCAAAAACAACCGGCGAAAAACAGGAAAGCCGTGCGGCTACTAAACAAGAAACAAAATAAACACAGGCAGATTCAGGAATATTCGCGAAGTCAGGAACAGGTAACCAAATGAAAGCAGTGCTAGAAAAACTAGTACGCAAAGGCAATGGGCTAAACGAGTGCCGGGTTTAAATAGGCAAAAGCATTAACTAATAAGGGCAGCGTGCAGAATGTGTAAGGGGAAAACAATGTGACAGGCTAAACGAAACGAGGGAACAAGAAACAGATTGGGGCAGCGTGCAAAATGTGCAGGGAACAACAATTGTCACAGGCTAAACGAAACGAGGGAACAAGAAACAGATTGGGGCAGCGTGCAAATGTGCAGGGAACAACAATAGACAGATTGCGGCGAAGCCGCGCCCCGCAACACAGACAACCCAGGGAGAACGCAAAAACCAGACATGACACGCAAGGAACAAAGTGGCAGAAAAACACAAGGAAAGTGAACAGGGCGGACAGCGATGTAACAGAACCCCCTCAACGGAGCCTCCTGGCGACCCACCAGGCCTGTTCTTCTGAGGGTGGGTTCGGTGGAAGTCCCGAATGAGGGAAGGGTCAAGGATGAGCTGGCGGGAAACCCAGCTCCTCTCCTCGGGGCCATAACCCTCCCAGTCCACCAAATATTGGTGGCCCCGACCCTGCGCCGAATGTCCAGGATGCGCCGGACGGTGTATGCTGGGGCGTTGTCGATGATCCGGGGCGGAGGGGAACGGCCGGAGGGCACAGTGAGCTGGTAGTGACAGGTTTGATCTTTGAGACGTGAAAGACGGGGTGAATCTTGAGGGCTGGAGGGAGTTGGAGTTTGACAGCAGAGGGTTGATGATAGACTGTACCTTGTATGGACCGATGTAACGTGGCTGGAGTTTCTTGGAGGTGGACTGGAGGGGAATGTCAGTGGTGGAGAGCCAGACTTGCTGTCCCGGAGAGTATTGGGGGCTGCGGTGCGGTGGCGGTCCGCCAGGCGTTGAGTGCGCGCGGTGGAGCGACGGAGAGCAGAGCGGGTGTCCTCCCAAATCCGAATACAGCGCCGGATGTGGGTTTGCACAGACGGGACGGAGATCTCCTCCTCCTGGGCCGGGAACAGGGGGCTGATACCCTAGGGAGCACTCGAAGGGGAGAGACCAGTGGCAGAGCTGGTTAGGGAATTGTGCGCATACTCAACCCAGGGTAGCAGATTGCTCCAGGAGGAGGGGTTCCGGTCTGTGATGCACCGCAGTGCAGTCCCCAGGTCTTGGTTGGCCCTCTCGGTCTGGCCATTCGTCTGGGGGTGGTAGCCGGAGGACAGGCTGACAGAGGCCCCCAGGGCCTGGCAAAACGACTTCCAGACGTGGGAGGAAAACTGGGGACCACGGTCCGACACAACGTCGACGGGGATCCCATGTAAGCGAACCACGTGCTGGACCAGGAGCTCTGCAGTCTCTGAGGCTGAGGGAAGCTTGGGAAGGGGAACGAAATGGACTGCTTTGGAGAATCGGTCGACAATGGTCAAAATAGTGTCGTTACCTTCAGAGGGGGGGAGTCCACAGACAAAGTCCAGACCAATGTGACTCCAAGGACGACCTGGGATGGGTAGGGGACGGAGGAGACCGCTGGCGGGCTGGTGGGATGCCTTGCTCCTGGCGCAGGTGGTGCAGGCCAGTACGAACTCCCGGGCGTCCGCGGCCATGGACGGCCACCAAAAGCTGCGTTTGAGCAGCGACAGGGTGCGCTGGAACCCGGGGTGGCAGGCCAGACGGGAGGAGTGCGTCCACTGCAGGACCTGGGAACGGACGGAAACAGGGACAAACAGGTGAGGGCTGGGGTTAGGTCTGGGGTCAGGTTGAGTGGCCTGGGCCTCCTGATCTGCCTCTCAATTCCCAGGTCACTGCAGCAACCACACAGGAGGGGACAGGATGGTGTCGGGACTCGTCTGTCCGGTTTTGGAGGAGAATTGGCGGGAGAGGGCGTCGGGTTTTAGGTTACGGGATCCGGGTCTGTATGTGATGGTGAAGTTGAAGCGGCCAAAGAACAGAGCCCACCGGGCCTGGCGAGAACTGAGTCTCTTGGCCGACTGGATATATGCCAGGTTTTTGTGGTCGGTCCAGACGATAAATGGGTGTTCCGCTCCTCCAACAAATGTCGCCACTCCTCCAGGGCGAGTTTGACCGCCAGCAACTCCCGATTCCCAACGTCGTAGTTGCGCTCGGCGGGGGACAGCCTACGGGAGTAGAAGGCGCAAGGATGGAGCTTTGGTCCTTACCCGAGCGTTGGGACAAGATGGCCCCCACCCCGGAGTCCGAGGCATCCACCTCCACCACGAACTGACGAGACACCTCAGGATGGACCAGGACAGGAGCGGAAGTGAAGCGGTTCTTTAAACCGATGAAGGCGGCTTCAGCTTCAGGGTTCCAGGAGAAGGGGATGGATGGGGAGGTGAGTCGGGTGAGGGGTTCAGCTACCCTGCTGTAGTCCCGAATGAATCGCCGGTAAAAGTTTGCAAACCCCAGGAATCGTTGCAATTCCTTTACCGATGACGGTTGAGGCCACTCCACCACCGCCTGGATCTTGGCCGGGTCTGGTCTCACCTGTCCACACTCCACGATGTACCCCAGGAAGCTCACCGACGAGGCGTGAATTCGCACTTCTCCGCCTTGACAAACAGTTGGTTCTCCCACAACCTCTCCAAGACCTGCCGGACATGTGTAGTGTGTTCCTGTAGGTTGCGGGAGAAAATTAAAATGTCGTCAAGGTAGACGAAGACAGAGCGGTTGAGAAAGTCCCGGAGCACATCGTTGACCAACGCCTGGAACACAGCGGGGCGTTGGTGAGCCCGAACGGCATCACCAGGTACTCGAAGTGGCCCAGGGGGTGTTGAACGCCGTCTTCCCACGTCCCCTTCCCGGATTCGAACAAGGTGGTAGGCGTTACGGAGGTCCAATTTAGAAAAAATAGTGGCCTCCTGTAGAGGTTCGAATGCGGAGTTGATGAGAGGTAGAGGGTACTTGTTTTTAACGGTGATGGCGTTGAGGTTGCGGTAGTCGATGCAGGGACGGAGTGACTTGTCCTTCTTGGCCACGAAGAAGAACCCTGCACCGACTGGGGATGAGGAGGGTCGGATGATGCCTGCCGCCAGTGAGTCATGAATATATGACTCCATCGCTGCTCTCTCCGGCCGCGAGATGTTGAAGAGGCGACCGGAAGGCAGGGGAGCCCGGGAAGCAGGTCGATGCCGCAGTCATAGGGCCTATGAGGGGGCAACGAAGAGGCTCGGCTCTTGCTGAACACCTCCGCCAGGTCGTGATACATGGGGGAACCGAGGACATGTCTGGAGGAACCAACCTGGCGGGAGGTGAAGCACCCTCCGTGGGTGCTCGAGCCGACTGGAGGCAAGTGGCGTGACAGTAGGGACTCCAGCTCTGGATCTTGCTGGTGATCCAGTTCAGATGAGGGTTGTGGAGTTGGAGCCAGGGTTGGCCGAGAACCAGAGGGGACTGGGGTGAGGAGATGACCAGGAGCTGAATGGTCTCACGGTGGTTGCCGGACAGGATGAGCTGTAGGGGTTCGGTGGTGTGAGTGACCTGGGCTAGGAGGTTCCCATCCAGTCCGTGGACCCGGAGAGGGACGGCAAGAAGACGAGTGGCAATGCCAGCCTGTCGCACTAGCTGGGCATCAATGAAATCTCCATCCGCCCCGGAGTCCACTAGGGCACACAGCGACAGGGGTTGACGGTTCCAGTTGAGCGTGGCCTTCAACTGGAAGCGAGACTGGGCGGTTGTGGAGCCCTGGGTGTGGCTCACCAGTAGGCCCCGTTTTACTGGTGAGCCTGGGCTTTTGGTCGCGACGGGCAGGTGGCCAGGTAGTGGCCCGTGTTACCACAATAGAGGCAAACTCCCGCCTTGAGTCTCCGCTTGCGTTCCTCCGGGGAGAGGTGAGCTCTGCCCAGCTGCATGGGCTCTTCAGTTGCAAGCCCCGGGGCTGACCGTTGCTCGGTGGTTCGGGAGAGGAAGGAATCAGGAGGTGACGGAGAAGAAGAGCTCGCTGGGGTGAGGTGACCGGTCTTCTCCCTCCGACGCCTCCATAAGCGGTTGTCGACCCTGATGGCAAGGGAAACCAGAGCGTCGAGGAGTCAGGGTAGTCCCTCGTAGCCAGCTCGTCCTTCACCACTTCACCTAACCCGTTCCGGAAGGCCCCTTGGAGCGACGCGTCATTCCAAGCGGATTCCGCCGCCAGGGTTCTGAACACCACCGCGTACTCCGCCACGCTGCGGTCCCCTTGACGGAGATGGAATAAGCGCTGGGAGGCATCCTTCCCACCCACCGGGTGATCAAAAACCTTCCTCATTTCTGTCACGAATGTGGAGTACTGGGAACTGGCTGGGAGCTGGCTGTCCCAGATGGCAGTGGCCCACTCCAGCGCCCTACCCCCAAGGCAGCCCATGATGAATGCGATCCTTGCCGGCTCAGAGCCGTATGAAGATGGTTGTAGGTGGAAGATGAGGTCGCATTGCATGAGGAACCCCTTGCAGTTCCCCAAATCGCCATAATAGCGATCCGGGTGGGGAATGCGGGGTTCCTGGGTTGTCCAACCGGCAGGCTGGCAGGCGGCGATGACGCAGGGGGTTGGGAGAAGTCGTCTGCGTCAGAAGAAGAGACGTTGGAGCTGAGTTGGGACACCTGTTCTCCCACCTGAGAAATATGGCCTCCCATACTCCTCAGTGCCTCCATAGTCTCCTTCATGTGTCGCTCCTGCTGGTCTATACGAGCCTCCTGGCAGGCGAGTAGGTGGTGGAGCGCATTCGAGTCTGCTGGGTCCATAATGGCCTTTGCGTTCTGTTACGTGCGGTAAATGCAGACCTGGACCCAAAAGCGGACTCGACACGGAGATGGTAATGCGCTCCGCTCAGGAGGCGTTTAATCACGGAACAAATAAAAGTGACGGAAACAAGCAAGTCCAAAACAAACAGGCAAGACAGGAAAGCCGTGGGCTAAATAAACGAGAAACAGGGAAACCAAAAACAACCGGGCGAAAAACAGGAAAGCCGTGCGGCTACTAAACAAGAAACAAAATAAACACAGGCAGATTCAGGAATATTCGCGAAGTCAGGAACAGGTAACCAAATGAAAGCAGTGCTAGAAAAACTAGTACGCAAAGGCAATGGGCTAAACGAGTGCCGGGTTTAAATAGGCAAAAGCATTAACTAATAAGGGCAGCGTGCAGAATGTGTAAGGGGAAAACAATGTGACAGGCTAAACGAAACGAGGGAACAAGAAACAGATTGGGGCAGCGTGCAAAATGTGCAGGGAACAACAATTGTCACAGGCTAAACGAAACGAGGGAACAAGAAACAGATTGGGGCAGCGTGCAAATGTGCAGGGAACAACAATAGACAGATTGCGGCGAAGCCGCGCCCCGCAACACAGACAACCCAGGGAGAACGCAAAAACCAGACATGACACGCAAGGAACAAAGTGGCAGAAAAACACAAGGAAAGTGAACAGGGCGGACAGCGATGTAACACAGTGCTTTGGTTTAGAATTATTGTATAAATTGTGAGGAGGTGGAGGTGGTATCTGCCTTAGTGTTGCAACCTGATAATATTTGTGATCATCCTGCTACCCAAACCAAGTTTTCCATGTCATAGTCTTTTCAATGTTTTAGTGGCTTGGATCAGACCAGCAGCTGAAACCTGAACTCGAATGTATTGTAACATCTGTGGCTTTAGTGGGGACTTTGGGGGTGGATGAACTGCATGCAGTTAGGTTGTGGTCTGGTCTGAACTTGAATGAGATAAGCATGGCAAATGTTGTCTGGAAGTGCTGATTGTTAGCATGCGTGAAAATTAACATGATAAAATATTTCTGTAAGTTGGGTCATTCAAGACTGCCCACAGAGTGCAAACGTCACCACTAAGGCTTATTCCCTCCTGCTGTGCATGTCTGCTGTAGATTGGCAAGATTGGATGCTCAGACAATTACACATTTCTCTGACTTTGACTCGTTACAGTGGATGTGTTTATTTTAGTGTTTTGTGCTTGTATGAATGAGGGGAAGTTACCTGTACACACTGCGTGTACACATGTCTGAGATTCTGTCTGCTGAACACTATTTTGGTGGTATAGAGAGGAAAACCAATTTGCAAGTATTGTGAAATCTGAATTTAAGGCTAGATATAGCCTGTTATCTGTCATTCTGCCCAATTAATTGCCTGCAGGTTTACCCCGTTTGCCAAGAGATACCTCTGGTATCCATGGCAACCAATATGTGACCCATTTAGAATTAAGAGCAAGAGGTTCTGAAGGGTAGTGGTGCATGCAAATTTAACCAGGAAATGCAATTGTTTCATGCAGGTTCAAGGGTTTACTGCTGTGTGGAGCATTATCATTCCACAAGCATTTCTCATGCAATTACTGAAAAAGTTAAATGAGTAGTCTGAAAACTGGCAGTCAGTACATGAAAGGAGGTAACACTAATAAAATAATGTTAGGAAAAATTTGCCCAATGAAATGTTGTAGGAGTGTTTGTTGGCGTATGCCCTCACCTTAGGCTTCAGAAGTGATTAACCAGGTAATTTCTGTGGTAGCTAGCAAGCACAAGCATATTGTATTCACAAGGTTGTTTTATCAGCATTTCGGCTGAAATGTCTGAATTGTTTGCATACAGTAGCTGGAATCCCAGTCTTTATGGGACTGGGTAACACTAAACACTTGCAATAAAACAATCCCTGTCATGATTCATCTGATGCAAGAAAGCAAATCAAAAATGTTTTTCAAAGTGGATTGATCGAAGTATGTGTACATCATGAGACATACAGTACATTCACCATTGTATGGAGTAGAGGAGACAGTGTTATAAATACATCTATTTTAAAGCCAGCCAGGTTGGTTAGAGCAATGATAATGGATATATCAGCAAAATGAACTATTTGTGAAAATGCTAAAAAGGTATGTGATTATGTTGGTCATGATGTTGTCTTATTTTTCTCTTTAGACGTGCTGATCAGAGTTCAGGTTTTTGACAACAGTAACCTTTCCCCTCTGGCTGATGCTACCGTTGAGGTTTATGGGAATCAGTCCACCTTGGCGTCCAGCAGTGCAGGCAGAGATGGTGTCGTCATGGTTACCTTCCAGTACCGTCCAGGGACATGGGTCATCGCCACGGCGTCCAAACGGGGATACGTCACAAACTCTGCCCCCTGGCATGCTAGCCGCACACCCTGTAAGTGATTTTTCATCAATAACCTAGGATTTAAACTTTGTGAGGTAAACAGTGACATTGTTTTGTTTAGTTTTTTCTCTATTTTCTCTTTCTGCTGTTTTTCCCCCATTTTCTCCCAATTTAGTAACCAATTATACCCTCTTTTTCATGTCAATTATCCCCTGCCTTATATTGAGAACTCGCTGCCATAGTCCTGAAACCAGCAGTGACCTGCCAAGACGTCACTGTAACTCTGGTATGCACACAGGGCCACTCCTATACGCAGTAAGCTCGTATCGGCTTCCCTCCCCCCTCCCTGGGGCGGACAGCCAATTGCTACCCCTTAGTGGCACTCCCAGCCAGAGCCAAAACTGGTGTGACCTCACAATGACATTGTTTATGTTTAGGATTAGAAGATTAGTGTGTCTGGAAATTACGCAAAAATGCAAGCGTTATCCAGAAAACAGAATCAAATGCTAGTCACTAAACATAGATGTAGTTGATGTCTTTCTGGTTTAGAGCATATTAGAACATCCATTAGCCTGTGGAGGCTCCATGTGGAGGCTCTCAGCTGTAGATCAGCCTGCAGCCTGAATCACAAGCAGCTGTTGGTCTAATCAAAGAACAAGCATCTCTTATCGTCCCAGTGCTCTGCCTTTCACCACTGCAGCTCTGTCAGTTACCATACCCAGCACATCCACAACATGCCTCAGCTGACACCATCTACGCAGTCACAAACTCCACCCAATCTCCCCAAGTTGCTGGTGTATTTATACCTCTTCCTCACACTGCTGATTTGGCTGTTGGTAAGAACAGCTGGAAGCCACTTAACTGTTCTCACCATAATTAGCTACAGACATCGTTAGCTTTGTGAGCCAGATTAATGTTATTCCTCAGAGCAGCATTATACAACTGGACTGATTGGTGCTCAGTAGCATCTCAGATGATGGGACTTCTCCCAACGCAACAAATTACCCAGATGCCTCCTGCTCGAAGCAATAATCTTCTCTCAGGCCAAGCTAAATATTGTGTTTCTGCTGTGTGCCGTGTAGCATTGCACAAATCTCTGGCTCGTATGTTTTTATTGGTGACACAGGACATCGATTTGGACGATTTGGAGCAAGTTCCCCTGAGTTAAAGTGTTCAGAGCTACACTGGCTGCCCATTCAATAGCAGCCCCCTCTCAAATCTGGAGGGATGACATCACAGCAGATGAGCACTCCCACTTGATGGTCACACCGTTAACGCTAGAATCAACCACCAACATTATGTCTCAATGGCCTTTTGGAGATCTCCAGCACAGCGTGCCACCTGTCCCGCTCATTAAGCTTTATTTCCCCACTAAGCCT
The DNA here is from genome assembly GCA_029706075.1 of Aldrovandia affinis. NCBI lineage: Eukaryota > Metazoa > Chordata > Actinopteri > Notacanthiformes > Halosauridae > Aldrovandia > Aldrovandia affinis. The sequence continues at coordinate 8,669,650 of JAINUG010000013.1, read as the reverse complement.
CGCTGATTGATTACAGCACTTCCCTCTCGCTCTCTGCCATTTCCTCCTCTGTCGTGTGTAGCGACTCTATGTTGGGTCCCCTCCATTAAGTTCTCTTCCTCTATGAAGTGTGATCACTGTTCCACAGGGGCCACTCCCCTCCAACACACTTTGTTGTTGAAATCTTTGTTGCATCAGGCTTCAAGGCCACAAGCCACCCGAGCCACCAGAACAGCTTCAATGTGCCTTGGCATAGATTCTACAAATGAATGGAACTCTATTGGAGGGATGCAACACCATGAAAAATTCCTTAATTTGGTGTTTTGTTGAAGTGGTGGTGGAAAACACTGTCTCGGGAAAAGCTCCAGAATCTCCCATAAGCATTTAGTTGGGTTGAGATCTGGTGACTGAGATGGCTATGGCATATGGTTTACATCATTTTCATGCTCATCAAACCATTCAGTGATCACTCATACCCTGTGGATCCCATCAGGATATAAATGCTTCACCATAGGATGAAGGTGATCACTCAGAATGGCTTTGTATATATTAGCATGTACCTTTCCCTCTAAGGGGTTGAGTGGACCTAAACTATGCCAGCAGTCTGTTTTGCAGAAACAATGCACAGACATCACGGTCGAGGAGTATGCACTTTTGAACACAGCTGGCCCTCGTTGATGATGTTTTTCCTCAGACTTCCATGCCAACATCACCTTAGCCACTGTTCCTCATGAAACGTTTTGCCAACGTGAAAATAACGAATTGAAGAAGACTCAAGATTACAGCATGGTGATGTTAAATAAGAATTTGCCTTTTTTTTGTTCAAAATTCTACTTGCCTGATCGGGCAACCATAGATCACACTCCACTTGCCTGACCACTCCATTTACGTGCCCTGAGCTAGCCCTAATATCAACCCCTATAACGTTACTGTAGTTCACATATTACGGGCATATATATGATACTTGCGGTCAGGGTATCGATATGACATTGTGAAAATAATATCACGATTTTCAACTGAATCAGATGTATCAGCACAGCCTATTCTCATCCTTGGTTGATACATTTGAATTCAGAGTGTTGAATGTAACCTTGCTACTTGAGTGACATTTCATTTTCTGCTCAAAATGTAGCAAGTATTTAAGTATTTCTTAACAGTGCTGTTTCGTTTCTCATTTATTTGGAAGCTGAGCTGTCCATTTCTCTGTCCTCTGCCTCAGGGCTTGACAAACTGTCATTTTCTCACAAACACGGACCTCCCTCTTCCCAGCTGATTACAACATTAAATAACAGGAGAAATAAGAGAGAAATAAGTCTGCCAGCAGCACCAGTCTGCCAGCAGCACCAGTAGGAAAGTTCCTGGAAAGCACTGGATCTCCCACCCACATGGCTTAGTCATGCAGCCCACACTGTGAGGCTGCAAGTAGCAGTGTGGTTGGAGGGTTAAGCATGTGGGCTTGTGACCGGGTGGCTGCAGGATTGATTCCCCAGCGATGCATCACTGTTATGCCCTTGAGCAAAGGTACTTGAAGTACTTAAGATAAATTGGCTTGGTAATTTTCAAACTGCACCAATGGATAATATGAAAAATATTGCTATGCAAGTCACTATGAAAAAGCGTGCCTGTCAGGCAAATTAGTGATGTAAATAATGTAATGCTGTGACCTGTGTTAGATAATGGGTAAGTTTGTGCTCCCTGGTTAGCTCAATTATCTTACATTGTGCACTAGCTTTGCTTTTGCAAATTGTTCAGTGTACCTACCAGTTTATATTCCTTTCACAGGCACCGATTGTTGATGATGTGTCCAGTCAGTTCAGCTCCGCTGTCAGAAGTCATTTCTCTGACATCAATCCCCAGGCCCCAGCAGGGCTGATTGCATTTTTTCTGTAGACATTCACAGGGTCTCACATATTTTTACAACTCTGAATTCCAGGGGAAAAAAACAAAAACTGTTCTGTTGAATTCTGACAAAATGCTTGGAGCTCCCGGTAGATGAACATTGTTTCTAACATTCTAAGTGTGTCTCCTATGTGTGGGCATTGACAGGGCATTGACAGGCTTTACCTGGGGGCTTTGCCAGACTAATGGTGCTCTGTCTGCATACTGATGAGCATGCCCCTGTTGCTCCCCCGCACCCAGCTCAGAAGGGGCACCGATGCTTGCTGGTACACTCAAAGCCCAGAGCATGGGGAAACACTTCAGAATGTGCCATTGGTCATTATCCATGTACACAATAGACAAACACTCAGTGGTGATTCAGTCAGGCCTGATCAAGGCCTTGCAAGTAAGCTTGTTGTGAATTATTTCTGAAAGCTGTATATCAAACAGTAGCAAGTATGAGAACCCCACCGAGTGCAGATTAGCGCAGCCATAAACATGCAGCACTGCTTGGTTTTGGTTCCAGATCTAAAGCACTTTAACAGCTTCTTTTTATGTGGAGGAAGCAGAATCTTCGGAAGGTGAATGAGAACAGATATGCTGATGTGTTCCCAGCACTGATGGAGGCAACAAGCCAGAATTAGGAGGCTATCCCACTCCCCCCTTTCTGGTCGTTGCCACAACAACGTCCACTAGAAGGCAGCTATGGCTTCAGTTCTGACCTATACCACACTTGCTGCCCAATTCAATGGATTCAGGTTGTTGTCTTTTGTTTCAATGTGTTGCATACAGAGCGCTCCCTGCCCTATTAAGACTGTACACATTTCGGTTTCCTGCTGTGCCTGGGACCCTAGGAGAGCCTGTTTTATGTAAACTGCCCCCGATGGCCACAGAGAGATTAAACACTGCAATGCATTCAATGAATGCCAATGTTTTGGTCTTATGACTGTGTTGCACAGCTTGAGCAGTTCTTGTGTTGTGGGGTGGGTTCCCCAAAGTGCTGATCAGAATTTGTGATGTTCTCAACTTTTCAGTGTACGCATCAGTCAGCCTCTACCTCCTTCCCCAGAGACCAGCCACCCTCATCCTCTATGACGATGTGGTCCAGGTGCTGCTAGGATCACCAGGTGAGCACCCACAACCACATATCTGTCGCCTTCTGTAGCACACGTTTTGAGAATCCCTCTCTTCATAGTCACTGCTGTTTCTCCTTTTGAGCAATTCTGATAATCCAGAGTCTGGCCCTGTGAAATGCGGTTAGGGGTCAGTTGGAAATTAGAGATGTAAAACAAAAGTCTGTTTTCTGTGGTGACAAAGACTTTAGACGTTTAGACCTGACTGCGCCCATGATGGTCCCTCTGTGTCTTTCAATGATCTACCACAGCCACAGTCTAGACACGGTACGAGAACTGGTCCCGCACTAAGGTAATGAGGGAGGGGATTCTTTTCATCAAGCTCGGGCTAGGCCATGGCGAGGAAGGCTGGAGTCAATGATAGGCCAGCGGCCTGGCTGATACTCTCTCACAGAGGGATTCCATTAGAGCAACACAATCCCTTCCAATGCCAGAGTGCATCTACTGCAATATTCATGACTATTGCTGAAACAGCTGGTGATACTCAGCACTGAAAGAACTAGTTGAAAGAACTAGTACTGTATAACAAAGCTGACGCCACAAGTTTACAATTAACCCCTTATATCAATAGGAATTGTTCACAGCCATTTTGTGGAAATGTGCTGTAAATGTCACTTGAAATGTATTGGTGTGGTCTAATGGCTTACGAAGATGTACTTATTCCTAAACAGGAACGATACATTGGCTCTATTTTATGGATTTGTGGTGATTTTATGACTTGATATGGATTGATGGTGGTGTTTAGTCATTGTAGTAAGATATACATTTTTCATAATCATGCTGATGCAAAATGGTTGTTATGAGGGAGTGTTGCCCACAGTTTCACAGTAACCTCGCGGATTATAAAACTGGGGTTGGGGTTGTAAAACTGATCTTAGGCCACATGTCCACACTAGTAACCTCCAGCCTGGAATACCACTTTCAGGATGAATAGAGTGTGCATCATTCTTCATAATCATGTCACTTTTCAGTCAAAAATAGACTCAAACAGTTATAATTCACCTTGGCGAGCCTCAATGTGATTCAATTAGTGGTGGTAAAATTAGGCGCTCTTCCATCAGTGGGAAGGCAGTTGAACACAAGTTCACAGCTGTGCAATCCTTACCTCCTCAATGGCCCCAGTGTCTGTGACTGGCTGTGCAGATGGTGGGTCATTTGGTACACTCTAATACTCTTTAACTGTGTTGTATTGACTTACATTAGCGCCCTTAAAGGGAGCAGTGTTCAGATGTATGCAAATCAAATTATTCTCCTCAGCACACGGCCCACTTTCTTCCTGTGCTTCACTGTCTGTCAATAAAGGCTTTAATGCCAAGTGCGCCCGTATGACCCACAAGCCATTAAATGTGTTGGAACCACAGTGGTTATGCTGTTTCCACGGCAACCAACACAAGTGGTCAAGTGGGGTGTTGACCTGCTATTTGCAGGTCTATTTCTGTAATCAGGGTCCAAGCTTGATTTATCCAATATTTAACCAAAATTATCTCCTGGTCCACCCTCATGTTGTAGTGTATGGAGGCCCTTTCTAACCAGACAGCTGTACAACCATGGGTTTTTTGTCTATTTCTCTATTGGAATGTGGTTAATTAACATGGGAAATATGAATGTGTTACTTGATGTTTAGTCATTAGTTAACCAGCATCCATACCACCATGTACCCCGCTCCTGCTAAATGGAAAACAGAGTTGATGCTGGAAATGGTGTGGGTGGGCCACTAGGGGGTTGTCTTCCCTATGGACTAAAGGAAAAACCGAATGCCCCAGTAGAGTAATGGGAACACTGTGTTGTACGAGATGTTGTCTTTCGGATGAGATATTAAACCAAGGGCCTGACTCATTAAAGATCCTGTGGCACTTATTGCAATGAGTAGGGGATTCTCTGCTGTCCTGGCAAAATTCCCAACTTAGCTTTCTCAACCTGACGCCTAATTATCCCCCAGTTTAGTTGGTTCAGTATTTCCTTCCCTGTCCACCTCAGCTGCTGTGCACCCAGGTGGGTGCTACACATTGGTGGTGGTTGAGATTAGTTTTCCCCTTCACTTTAAAGTGTTTTGAGATCATGAATGCAAAATCCAAAAGTGCAATCCATTATTTGTATTATTAGACGCTTATCACCACCTTACTACTTGTGGTTCACTGGCAATGAGAAGACCATGATGACTCAGGTTAGAACAGGTGGAGGAACAGTTGTCTCACAGTGGGGCCATGGGAATAGCTTGTGCTCAGTTATGTCCGCTTTTTATAATTGCACACTTCTTTTGGTCAGATCCAGGGCAATTGCTTTATTTCGCCTATACAGGGAAAACCAAGCTGTCATAACACAGATAATGTACCTACAACAGCTACAACCAGTCCAAACTGGTACAGTAAGGTACAGCAAGATGTTCGGACAGAGGGGTTGAATCTCTGCAGTAGGCTTTGGCTGTGTCTTTGCTATGTGTGGTATATCCTCTGTCCTACAACCAAATATTAGGGAAAAAAGTGAGTTTGGATAATAATGAATATAATGCAATATTGTCCCTAATACAATGCATTTTAGAGCAACTCTTAATGCACAGTACATTTCTGAACATATGTACAATGTTTTCTTTCATTATTAGCTTACTATCTAGCTTACTACTACTAGTACCTGGTTCTTAACTGGCTAGCTCGTACAATGAAACATTATCACCATTGGTGTAAATTGTTTGTGTACAAACACCTTACCTGTTGATATGAGCCGACTTGCTGCATGCACAGCTAGCAGTGCTTATGAGCGCCTTACTTCTATGTTGTTCTTTGCATATATACAGAGAACAACACAGATGTATATGAAATGACTGGTATTTACCTGACTATTGTAGGTATTTTTTTTAAAAGGGGGAAAATGTAATTACATTGGTAAGTAACAAATT